>KE505331.1:90841-118851 GCA_000441515.1 Elaeis oleifera | reverse complement strand
TATATATATATATATATATATATATATTAGATAATAGATACAAGTATCCTTGAGATTCTCAAGGATCCACATCCAAATCTCTATAAAAAAATATTTGGGAGAGAGCTGCTTCACATTGTGACCCTCAAATGATGATGATGATGATCATGTTATTATTATGGTCAATTTTGTTCATTTGATTTTAGATTTGATTTAGATTTGGATGTGGATCTAATATATGTTTTCATTTGATTTAAATTAAGATAAAAGGATACTAGTTCTACAATATTGCATAATTGCAACCGGTCTTGTGATCACATTGAATGTGAAACTCCAAAAGAAACAAAAATCTATGTGCTGCTGAAGTTTCTTATTGCTGGCTTACAATGTGGTATAAGGAATGAGTCCAACATTAATATAAAAGAGATACTAATTCTATATATACTATATAATAGATACAATTATCCTTGAGATTCCGTAATTGCAAATGAAAACTCACAAAAGGAAAAAAAAATACTTATCTGCTACTAAAGTTTTCCTATTGTTGGCTTACAATGTGGTACAAGAGAATCGGTATTCTGGAGTGCCAACAACATCAAGAGTTCCAACAATCCTCTTTTACCGTATGTTCCCCAACAAACAAGACATGGGAATATTTGATAAAACAACAGGTCCATAACCATCGGATAGAAGAACTGATCCAGAACCACTAAGTATTTATCTAGACAGCAGCATCCTTACCATTTTAGAGAGGTGATGGGATTTGGTTTTGCAAGATGTTGGCTCTCACTTCAACTTTGAGCTTTGATTCCATGAGTCTCAAGTGGGTATGGGCTGCGGCCCAGAGCCTCAGGTGAGGCCGGTTTCTTGTGTCAATATGGAAGATGTACTTTTGCCTTTGAATCTTTAGATCCCCAGACGGCATCATGGGACTCCACGTAAATAACCTTAACCAAATGATGGGCACCAAACATAGGCCCGAACATTATTAAAAATTTCAGTATTCTTAATCCTAGCAGGTTGATTTCTAATGATTATCGGTAGGATTCCGGCCCAAATGCTTTTACACTAGTTTATGTCACCCTGAACGTGGCACCTCCAGTCTGTGTGCAAAGGAGAATGACCATTGAGATAATTGCAGGATCTTTTTCGTACACTGCATCTTAATTTGGATCTTTTAATGGATCAGTCATCTCCTTTCATTCAATATCAATGGCCTATTGTCTACCGGCAAGAATTAGTACCACATTGTTTGAGGACAGAAATAAAGGAATGTAAATAATTCTTTTAGTACAAATAGAGCTACATATTCAAATGTATTGGGACTCCGTAATTATCGGTTGATTGACGATAGTGTCATTCTTGTCCAGATCCCATTTGATTGGGATAGGCTCAAAAATTTCTTCCTTTTTTCTCTGATAAATGAGAATTTTTAAATTTTCAAAGCAGCTACGAAGTCGAAGGTTGATTCCAACTTTTGCATATGGTCACCGTCAAGATTCTCAACCGGTGTGAGATTAAAGAATAAAATATTCAAATTGTACCTTTCACATAGAAAAGAGGTTGAATTTCTTTCGCAATCTCAACTATTGGACCGTGCTTTATATACTTTCAAATATAACAGACATCTCCTATCCATCCATTGCATAAATTATGAAGTTCATATCGTGCCTTGAAATATATATATATATATAATATGATTCAATGATTGACATCATAAAATAATATCAATAATTTTTTTCATATGATAGATACAATTCAAATCCAAAAATAAGACAAAGAACAACAAAGTTATCTCTCTCTTCTCTTCCAAAAAAAACATTCGATTCTTGAGTCCTAACCAAAAGATTATTCCTTATCAATACAAAACCGACTTTGTGCCTTTCTAGATGCTCAACATGTCCGCTAGAAGATGAACAAAATTGTGGACTGAGTTGCCTCTAACGTAGCGGAGTACTTGGAAGGAGCTTTGTGGACTGACTTATCTCTCGTTTCGTCGATTTGATGATATTTTATTTTAAATTTTTTTGAATATATTCATGTCCTATAGATATGAGTATTGTACCTTTAAAAAAAAAATTCCTGCAATTATACCATTTGTGAACCAATGGTAGTTCGTGGTATCCTAACGTTTGCTTTTGCCGGTTTTATTTTTTTCCGATTATCCACATCGAAAATAACGGCGTACTTACCCCAAAGCCAGAGAGGAAAAAGAAGCAGGAAGCCGGTAAAGATTTTTTTTAAAAGAATACAAAGGAGCATCTTCATTACACACTAAGTAAAATACTTATTACAGATGCCACTAAGTAAATACTTGTTACAACATCAACAGAAAGAGTCAGCAAAAGATTTACAACATAACAACTGGACTTCCACAAGGAGAGACATAATATAATATAAAGCATAAAACGAAAATAATAGAGCTGGTGTTGGACGTGGGAGGACTGGCATTTGAATAGATAGTCAGAGCAGCTGATGATAGAAATGTAGAGATCCTTGAGATGCTAAATGTATTTGGCAATACAAATTTGAAATAGATGCGTGTTTTCTATAGCAGTAATGAACTCGCAATATTTGAACATTCATACTAACCATTCATACTGCCTGAATTGGATCAATTCCATGATTATGAAAGTGGCACAGGAATTGGCACATAACAGCAATAGTAACATGATGTGATAAAGTAGACAGCTGATAAAGATATTTGATCCGTCGTTCCTCAACCCTGTACAGAAGAGCCACTTCTTTTTTTTTTTTCAACCAAGAGGTAAGAAGTATTTGGAAGAGAGCTACTTCACGATGTCACAATGTGCAGTTTATGGTTTTATGAACCTCTAATAATGATGATTTTGGATTTGGGATTTCATAATATTTTTCATTTGGGTTTAGAATTAAGACGAAAAAGATACTTGTTCTACATATTACATAAATTGCTATGGCTTTGTGATCACAGTTAATATGAAAACACAAAAGGGAAATCCTACCTGCTACAAGAATTTCTTATTGATGGCTCAAGAGGAGGTTTTGGGAATTGGCTTCAGAAGTGAGCTAAAAGGATACTAATTCTATATATTACATAATAGATACAATTATGATGGAGATTCCATAATTACAAATGTAAACTCAGAAAGGAAAAAAAAATTCCTACATTCCTACCTGCTGGTAAAGTTTTCTTGTTGTTGACTTACAATGTGGTATGAGAGAGTTGGTAAATTGGAGTGCCACCAACACGGGAATTTCATACAATCATCTCTTTTAGCATATTCACCCAACAATACATGAGAATATATTGATAAAATAACTCACAACCATCGAATAAAAGGATGGCATTTGGTTTTGCGAGATGTTGGCTCTCACTTCAACCTTGACCTTTGATTCCACCCGTCTCAATTTGCTATTTTCTCAGGGGCATAGCCTCACACAAGGTGGAGTGAGTACGAGATGAGATCTTCACTAAAAAATTATTGGTTGGTATCGATATTAAAGATATACTTTTGCCTTCGCTAAGGTGCTCGGATGTCTTAACCTGAAGCAATTCAATTTTTCCTTTTTTTTTTCCAGAAAAGAAAACCCAAAATAAACAATTCGACTTTGAATCCTTAGATCCACAAAAAGCATCATGGGACTCTACGAAAATAACCTTAACAAAATGATAGGTACCAAAATAGACCTGGCATTATTAAAATCCCACTATCGTTAATCCCAGCAGGTTGATTCTATTGATATCTCTACGATCCCATCCTTCTGCACTAATTTATATCATCCAGGGAATCCCTCCTTACGTGGGCCCAGTTCTTTAGAATTTTACCATTTCAGATTCCAAACGACACCTCCAATCCGTGTGCAAAGGAGAATGACCATTGAAATAATTGCAGGATCCTTTTTGTCCGCTGCATCTTAATTTGGATCTTTAAGTGGGTCATTCATCTCCTGTGTCAATATCACTAACCTATCGGTTATTAAGAACAAGAAGGAATATAAATAATTCTTTAATACAAATAGAAAATTACACATTCAAATATACTATAACCACATCGTTGTTGGCCGACCGACGATTGTCTCATTCTTGTGCAGATGATCGGAATAGGTTAACAAGTTCGGAATATTCAAAGCACTCTTGAAATCGAAAGTGATGTCTTCCTAGCAGAAATTTTGGAATTATGCTTAGACTTCTACACTAGTCCCCGAAGAATACACGAGGACCCAAGCCTCCATCACTTCCTTCCCTTTTTTTTTTTTTTTTTTGGTAGAAGCCTCCATCGCTTTCTTTAACAAGCAAACCAACAAATGGGTGTAGATCTTAACAGAGGGAGGAATACTGAATCAAATAATTTGTTACCGGAATACTTGATCTTGGATATTTTGTTAATTTGATGAAATGATAGCCATTCATCGAAAAGTCTACCTCTTTAAGCAGCCATAAGTTTCTAGTTTCCGGGTTGTAATTTTTTTCGTCGGTCGAGTATTGGACGTCGGATGAGCTTCAACATGGTATGGAGATCTTTGTCTTATCTTCACGTCGCTCTTTGGAAGGGGAGTGAAAATAATTTTTCCAACTATCTCAACCTAAAAGTCATACAAGCGCATGCAAGTCCCATATTCCTCTAAATTTCTCGATGTGGAAGCCTAGGATATATGGTAAGCCACATGGGTCGTTTCTATGTATGAAATGAATGAACAAGGAGATCCCAATTTGGGATTGGGGAAGGCGTGAAACGTCTAATTAGTAGATGGATCGATCCAATGGACCATTCCAATAGTAACTCAAGACATCACCCTGTGTATTTAAATAATGCAAGATCAAGTGAGGGGTGCCTATCTTTGAATTTGGATTGGTCCATTTAATGATTTCTCGTGTGAAATGGTCTACAGCTTTCAAAAGACTCTCTCTTTCTTCCCCTGATTTAGATGGGCCACGTGATGTTGGCTGGTGTACAAATTGGGCTTCTAGACTAGAAATTTCAAAGATCCTATAATTTTCGAAGACAATTATGTTGTAAGTTTTATATGCCGGTTGGACTACGTCGGAAGTCTCGCCCCCCAGTAACAATTCGCATTATTAGAATTCAAATGTTATGGGCAAGATCTATTGTTGCTTTGATAAGAACGGGTAAGATAATTTGAATTTATTTTCTTTTTTAATTCGTTGATTTTTTGCAAGCCTAGGATATACTTCACATATCTCAAAATATTTTGAACTCTATTATTTATCTATCTATATAGATCTCAAAATATTTTGAACTCTATTATTATCTATCTATATAGATCTCAAATAATAGATGGATGATCAAATGATGGATTCGTGAGAGCGAAAAGGTGAATCATCTTCTGAGCCGGTGTCACTAACACCGTGGCTAAGAATAACCATTAATTTATGCACAATTCTTATTTTAATGGCACCAATTCCCAAATGCCATGCAAGGCTATGAAATATCGTAGGGAATAGATTAGTCATTTCAAAGTATCTTTCCCTCTTTTCTCACCCCACCACATAGATTCACTTCTTGAGATAAGTTTATTAATTCAAAAGAAAAATCCTACCAACCAAGCTAGTGGTCACACCTACATGGAAATGTTTGGATGTGTACCACAAATTCTAGCCTAGCCTACCACTTATCACTTAAATTCCGTTAATCAGCACTGAGGATGCATCTAATAAGATTGTGGCTGGTAGCACTTACATTTACTTCATTTGATATGTTGAGAAAATTTTGTTTTATAAATTGGCTGTAAATATTGAGAATGTGCAATTACTATTGATGTGCACATCTCATTCTTACATTTTGAGAACTAGACTCCAATTTCCCATGACACGAACAATGTTTATATTAATTAGAATTTAAAACGTCTTTTTGACGCAAACTTCTTGTCTGGTGCAACGACTTCACCTTGTTTGATAGGTTTTTGGTCATCGATAAACCAATCATGCAAATGAAATGCTAGACTAACCGTCTTGGACAAGAGTGTCATTTTATATTCGTGTGTGCACGTAACGTTGTCTGTCTTTCAACCCGAGGGACCACGAAGATGTTCTATTGAATATTCTTTCCTAGAGGAAATGGGTTGCACCATTAAAGTATCTTTCTCGATAGGACCTATATAACCATATCATTGGTAACATTTAAAGGGATGTATGCTAAGAAATATCTGAAGGCATCTTACATTATTATTAAGGACTTCTTTACGCTAATTAGGTGGCTATCAAGCAAACCTACTACAGAAACTAGTACCCATCACCTGGTACAAGAGTGCTGGGAAATGGCTTCTCTACTTTCGTATAAGGTAATGCATGCAAAACATCTATACTAATGTATAAACAACAATAATTTCAGCCCATGACGAATACGAGTGCCAAAATTGGCAAACATCAAATACCATACATATTGTCTTATTATATATAGCAACTCTGGACACTTCAATCGGTCAATCTAAAACAAAATGCCATGTTGGGATCAAAATTGCATAGGGGGTCTTCAGAATTAAAAACGGCCTTTCCTATCGGATGATGAGAAACCAATTTGTCCATCTTAAAGATGAATAAAGGTGTCCATCCATTTTATAGATAAATGCTGTACATGTGAAACTAGCTTAGCAAACTTATTCTTTTTAGAAGAGCATGAGAACATGGATAAACTAGTCACAAGAAAGTTGACAAATATTCTCATGATAATTACCCTCCAAAGAAAGGGCCTTTAGAGTGAATTATATGATGATTTCATTTGATTCACACAAGTTTGCAATTTGTTTGTGATTTGAAAAAAAAATAGATAACTTGAAAATATACATAGAGTGTGTCTGATTCATAATTAGAATTAGAATCGAAATAGAATGAAATAAAATCCGCCCATATTCTTGAATGCATTTGTAATGTGAAAGGAGAATCAACCTATTAGAAAGAGATTTTTGGAAACGAAAGGTACTTTTGGAAACTCAATTTAATGAGAGATATTTTGAAAATTAATTTTTAATATATATCTAATGGCTATGATCTGGAATGCATCAAATAATTCAAATTAAGTATACACTGGTTAAAATATCTGTGTTACCATATATAGGGAGCAAAATAAGCACAGATTCATCGGATGTTCTAAGCCTAAAATACTGTCTACATTCGGAACGGGATGGTGCCGTTGCATCCTCCTATCTATCCTTTCCCTCGGTTTTGAAATAGCTAGCAAAAGAAAGCCATCAACATCTCCCATCCAAACATAGCAATAATTCCAGGTCATATACAACTAAGCAGTTCTTCCAAAAACAAGAATGGAACGGCAGCACAGCCTCTCAACGAAATAACGCGATGCGAGAGGGCACGATCGTAAAATCAAACCACTCCCCGCGAGATTCCCGGTTCGGTTCGCCCGAGAGAATGATTCCCTTCATCCGAGAGGTCAACCGTTTGGATCGCGTAATATTCGCTTCGAGAGCTGTGCAGACAGATGGGAGCCGGGATCCAACGGTTGATCAACAAGAACTCGAGATTCTCCACTCCCTTGCTCCTCGTACAAGTATAAATAACCACCTCCCCCTAAGTCCTAGTGCGCCACAAATTCCTCCCAAATCCGGGGAGAGAGATTAAAAAACGGCGAAGAAGAACGAAGGCGTACGTCGATGCAGTCGATGGACGTGGAGAAGATCCCGCCGGCGGCGTGGAGAAGATCCCCGGCCGCGGCGTGGAGGATGAGGAGGACTCGCCGATCGAGCAGGTGCGGCTGACGGTGTTGACGACGGACGACCCGACGCTCCCGGTGTGGACGTTCCGGATGTGGTTCATCGGGATCCTGGCGTGCTCGCTGATGTCGTTCTTGAACCAGTTCTTCTCCTACCGGACGGAGCCGCTCATCATCGGCCAGATCACGATCCAGGTGGCGTCGCTGCCGGTGGGGCGTTTCATGGCGAGGGTGCTGCCGGAGACGAAGTTCCGTCTGCCGGGATTCGGGGATCGGGAGTTCAGTCTGAACCCGGGGCCCTTCAACATGAAGGAGCACGTGCTGATCTCGATCTTCGCGAACGCCGGCTGCGCGTTCGGAAACGGGTCGGCGTACGCCGTCATGATCGTGGATATCATCAGGGCCTTCTATAGGAGGAGCGTCTCCTTCATCGCCAGCTGGATTCTCATCATCACTACTCAGGTTATCTTCTTCGGTCCATCGTCTTCCTTTTTTTTTTTTTTAATTTGATCAGACGCTAACGTGTTAGGATACGGATGAAATGGTGCAGGTGTTAGGGTACGGGTGGGCAGGCCTGATGAGGAAGTACGTGGTGGAGCCGGCGCACATGTGGTGGCCGGGCACCTCGTACAAGTCTCTCTCTTCCGGTACGTTGATTATATATATATATATATTAGGATATAATTTTTGTATATTTATTTACTATCTATTTGATTGCTTCAAAGTAGGATTGATGATCCAAATAAGAGCCATTGGCGAATTCTAATATGATCTAATTTTAATAATTTAAAATCATTATATTTGATAAACTATGATCTAATTATTAGAGATCTTTGATCATCCGTAAATGATATTTTGTTTCAAATTTCAGTATGTCATCAAGGAGTAGGATGATTTAAAATCGAGCATGATTTAAAATTTCTATCACATAAAATTATTATAATACAATCGCATCACCTCCTTCCACATCATTTTATTTTTGGGATAATCATCTCATACCAAACACCTCGTAAGCTGCTTGTGCTCTTCCGGGTTAATACAATATTTTTATCTTATAACATATGTTATTAATATGATGGCCCTCATTCTTACATATAATTGTAGTAGCTCTTTAGATGGTTCGGTCATGATTTTTTCATATATAATATTTATGGCAAATCTAATATTTTTAAGATTTCAGAGACTCTCTATTTATTTTTTTTATTAAAAAGTTAATTACATGATGAGAAAGCATAACTATTACAAGGAGGTTTCAATTTTGTACAGTGTAGTTTTATTTATCTAATTATGAGAATATTTTCTGTAATGATATGATATCTAATGAAAACAGTAGTTACTGCATAAATTTTTAAAAATGAAAAAAAGAATAATTTAGCTGCTATGTTGGGTTGCAATGGGCCATGCACTATCCTATAGTTGTGGAGCACTAAAAATAGAAAGGCATGCAATGTTTCACATCAAATAAATATGAATTTCGTTATTTTTTTTTCAAAACTCCATTAAATAGTTATTACATATATAGATGGGTCGATGGAATGTCATTAATTGACAAAGGTGCAGATTGTGAGACACCATCTTGTCGACCCCTCGATGTACCCGCTTTTCCTAAGTCTCGTCTTACTTTATACGTCGGCTTCCGTTCACGAGTTGTCTTTTTTGGTACAAGTTCACGAGTTGTCTTGGTGTGCATGGCGGACGGCTCATTTGAAGCGGAGAATGCTGGGACCCAGCTTACGGACCCAGGCGGCCACAAGGCCATTATTATTATGTACATCAAGCGGTTCCTATTTGATGCAATAAATCCTTACGGTCTAAAATAATAACGTCATGTTTGTTTCACATTTAATGTTTTGTTTATCTATCTTGCTTACAATATTAATGACATTAAATTAATGTGCGGCATAGTCAAATGATTTTTCAAATCAGGCGATGCTGCACATAATACTAAATAAGTCATGAAATGAGATGCTGTAAGCCAACTTGCTTGACATATACAACCAAAAAAGCTAAATACAGTAGAGAGTAAAAATTAATAATTTTCATATTTCCCCTAATTGCGAATATACTTTTTAAAATTATTGCCCTTCATATTACACTATAAGTTTTTCCCAGATCAATAATTTGCTTGTCAGTAAATTTATCATGATATGATAAGAATGCATCTTATATATAGCCATGTTAGCTGACAGGTGGAAAACAGGACCTGTGTTCCTCATATTTATGTATTGTTCCAACCTATTTGAAACCGATGTTCACTTTTGGTAGCAGAGAAATTTATTCTTTCAACTCATTTAATAATAAAACATATTATGTAATATTCATTAAAAAGAAATACAATTTTAAATATTCAGGGCGCTGCATGAGAAGGAAGATCGCCGCATGTCAAGAGCCAAGTTTTTCGTCATCGCACTCGGCTGCAGCTTCGCATGGTATGCGGTTCCAGGGTATTTGTTTCCGACCCTCACGAGCATGTCATGGATCTGCTGGGTGTTCTCCAAGTCTGTCACGGCCCAGCAGCTTGGGTCCGGCCTGAGGGGACTGGGCATCGGTGCCTTCACCCTCGACTGGTCGGCGGTTTCCTCTTTCCTGTTCAGCCCACTGGTTTCCCCCTTCTTTGCCATTGTCAACGTATTTGTCGGCTATGTCATCATCGTCTACATAGTGACCCCGGTGTGTTATTGGGGTCTGGACTTGTACCACGCCAAGAGATTCCCCCTCTTCTCCTCACATTTATTCACCTCAGCCGGCCAACCTTATGATGTCACTGCCATTGTGAATAACCGGTTTGAAATTGACATGGAGGCGTATGAGAAGCAGGGGAGGATCAATCTAAGTGTTTCTTTGCTGTGTCTTATGGTCTTGGATTTGCTACCATTGCTGCTACAGTTACACACGTGGCCTTTTTCTATGGAAGGTACGTCTGCTGTTTATTTGTGTGTTTAAACGAATGGCTCTTGCATCGCTCACCTTTTAATTGCTCCATGGAAGCAAACATCCTTTGCGTGCTTGAGAGTTCCAAAGCTCTATCATGTAAACACATAATTGTTAATGCTTTGGTTATAGTTTAGAGAGGGAAGGAAAGAAAAAAAATACCAGTTAGAAGAGAAATATATATATATATATATATATCTTTCTTCTTGATTGAAAATTAAAAAAAGAAAAGAAAGAAAAAAAATTAATTTCTTCCTTAGAAAGAAAAAAAAATATTATAATCTTCTTTACTATCGTACTCTTAAAAAAAAAAATCTTATTTTTAATTCTTTCCATCTTCTTTTATTTTCGTTGATTTTCCATCCATAAGAGTTTCAATTGAATGGTTTCTTTGATAGAATATTTGAAATAAGCTTTAAGACTGAAATATAATATTAATTTTATTCTTTATCATTAAAAAATAAGATGAAAGTTATAAAAGATTCACTAACTTTTAATTTCTTTCTCTTCAATTTTGCTCGGTTTGGAGGAAAAAAGTTTATGGATTTGAGAGAATTTGTATTCCTTCCCTTCCTCTCATTTTCTTTGCATTTCTTTTTAAAAAACTCCCAATCAAGAAAGAGTAGTAATTTTTTTTATTTTATTTTTTTCTTCCCTATCCTTCTCTCCCAAAGAAAGCGTGAGTCATTTGCCTTTCTCTAATCTACGAATTACAATTTTAGTGTGCGGTGGTTCTGTTTAAATTAATAGTGTTTTACTTCAGTACCAGTGAGAATTGGATAAATGTGCAGGGAGATTTATGATCGGTTTCGTGCTTCATATAAGAAAAACCTGACATTCACACCAAGTTAATGAGGAGTTACGAGGATATACCGGCTTGGTGGTTCCACGTCCTGCTGATAGTGACGATGGTGGTTTCTCTAATCCTATGCACCGTGTTAAAGGACCAGGTTCAGCTGCCATGGTGGGGGCTCCTCTTTGCCTGCGGTATGGCCTTCGTCTTCACCCTCCCCACCAGCATCATCAGTGCAACTACAAACCAGGTACAAATTAATGCCTTCCTAATTCTTGTTCCGATGATATCAGCCAGTCTTTACATTAAATTTGTATAATTGTTCGACCTCTACAAGTCTAGTGCTTACTGTTTCTTGTTTTGCTCCTTTTTTAAAAGACCCCGGTCTAAACATTATTACAGAATATGTCATGGGTCTGATTCAACCGGGGAAGCCTATTGCCAATGTGTGCTTCAAAGTTTATGGGTATATGAGCATGGCTCAAGCAATCTCTTTCCTCTCTGATTTTAAGCTCGGCCATTACATGAAGATTCCACCCAGATCCATGTTCATAGTTCAGGTACACTCAATTGAACTCAATACGTATCTGTCCCTCTCATCATTTTTATTATCTTAGCAGCAACTAGCTAGCTGCTCCAAATAATATTCAATGTCCTCCCAACTAACTCTTCCCCGCAGTTTATTGGAACCATCATCGCTGGAACAATCAATCTTGGTGTCGCATGGTGGTTGCTGGGGTCCATCAAGAACATATGCAACGATCAACTCCTTTCACCAAACAGCCCTTGGACGTGCCCGAGCGATAGGGTCTTCTTTGACGCTTCGGTGATCTGGGGTCTGGTTGGACCCAGGCGTATCTTTGGCCCACTGGGCAACTATGGAGAGCTAAATTGGTTCTTCCTCGGTGGAGCTCTAGGTCCCATTATCGTGTGGACCTTTCACAAGTTTTTCCCAGCCCAAACTTGGATCCCCTTGATCAACCTTCCAGTCTTGCTTGGAGCCACAGCTTCCATGCCTCCAGCCACAGCAGTGAACTACAATTCTTGGATTGTGGTTGGAACTGTGTTCAACTTCTTCGTCTATCGGTATCGAAAGAAGTGGTGGGAGAGGTATAATTACATTCTCTCTGCTGCACTGGATGCTGGCGTTGCATTCATGGGGGTGTTCTTGTACTTCGCATTGAACCTGGAGAACGTAACTCTTGACTGGTGGGGAACTGCCGGGGAGCACTGTGAGCTTGCAACTTGTCCCACGGCGAAAGGGGTGCAAGTAGATGGCTGTCCTGTCTTCTAATTATCCATCCTGCATTTCATCTTTCTTTTATCCTTAAATCACTGTGCGTGATCAAAGTATGAAGAATTACAATAGGAGCAGTCATCTGCTGAAACCCTGTTTATTTTACTCAATTTATATTGTGCTCATTCATACAAATGATTCCTCGAAATGCTTAAAACTCTGTTTATTTACTCAATTTATATTGTGCTCATTCATACAAATGATTCCTCGAAATGCTTAAAAGTACTTTGGTTGTTAGTCAATCAAAACCAACAGCTCCAATATCCATCAATTATTGGATTTGTTCACAGAAGTTGCAAATCTGAGTCTTCTTACGATAATTCTATGCTCCCCATTCCAATCTGCTTCAGTAGGCTCACATTAGCAAAGCAATCGACTACTAAAACTGCAATTGCTGCATCTACTACATTTCCTGTTCCTTTATATTTTTTACGCACCACTAGTGAGTCAAAGGAACCATAAAGAGAAGTAGTTCGGTCCTGATCACGCTTGTGCAATGTGTAAATGCATCATATTCAACAAGTAGGAGGTATCTGCGAGCTTCTGCTCCTCCCACATGGCAGTGCACCAACAAAAAACAGCAGAGAAGTCAACCTCCAAAACATGAGCACCACCAAAAAACAGCAGAGAAGTCAACCTCCAAAACATGAGCACTCCACCAAAAAACAGCAGAGAAGTCAGACCTCAAAAAGCACCACCAAAACATGAGCACTCCACCAAAAAAACAGCAGAGAAGTCAGACCTCAAAAAGCACCAAAAAACAGCAGAGAAGTCAACCTCAAAAAGAATATGAGCAGAAGCAAACTATGGAGGCCAGAGAATCCATAACTCCAGTCAGCCAACCTACGTTACTAGAAAAGAGAATGGTTAGCGTCTGTAATCTCTTCGTGATCCTGGAAAATCATACAATGCTGAACGTGCTGGATGATTATATACATGCAAAAATTAAGATCCCATAGCAACAAGCTCTGTATACTTGAGCAGAGAATCACACAACACCACTTTTATTAAAAGCTATGGAGACATACACGAAAATGGAAAATTTGCACCTAAACATAAGCAGTATAAACTAGCAGCCTTTTTTTTGGATATGCAGCCTCATCCATCTCCCTAGGTGTGCATATGCCAATATGTTGAGCAGCAAATATGAAGCCAGGCGACCATGTCCTCCAGCCATTTGCAGCAGACTAACCGATTAGTAGCATATAGGAGAACAACAGAAGAAGCTTCAGGATTGTGATGACTTGTGCCGGTAACACCAAATCAAGATTTAGTCAGAATACTTGAAGTGATATGTTTATTTGGCATTAGATTCTTCATAGAACGGTCATTGAAACATCATATAATCATTACATAAACATGATACAAATTTGTCAGCAATTACCACTCTTCTTAAACAAGCACCAGGATTCCATCCCACCTTGCTGTGCACATCCACATCCTCACATTGAAATATTGAATGAGATATTAGATGAGATCAAACATTCTTTCTGGTTAAAGAATCAGATACCACTACCATCCATGAAGTTAAGGGTCTGAAAAAGAGTTCCATGCCCCTACATATCCTCACTCAGGTACCCTTCTCGAGCAGCTTGTGGCAATATGCAAACATTGCACCCCTGTACACTTCCATCTGAAGCAACAGCCACCGATATTTTACATGATTCCAGACGTCCTAAATCAGGTGTCTCCTTTGAGCAGCTTGAAGACAATCTGCAATTGTTTTGCCCCTGCACATCGCCATCTTAAGTGACAACAAAATTTAATCTTTTCTATGCACAACTCTCATCTGAAGAAAACATTTAAATAGATTTTTTAAAAAAAAAAGAAGAGAAACATACATATTTATCACAGGTGAAACTGAGCTAACTTCTTAGTAATGCTTATTCATGCTATGTCTTATTAATAAAGAAGAAAATGGTGTAACAATGTCCTTAAGGTGTCAAACACCCTCACACTTTCAAAAATGTCCATTCTATGTTTGTACGTGCATATACATGAACTAAATGGGATAAAGTTTAACTCAAACAGTTCTGTGTTTATCTATTCTTTCATCATTTTTTGAAAGTATGTTAAATGTACTTCATACAACCACCAAACAAATTGTGCATTTTATTTATTTTTTCTTTTATATTTTTGGACAAGAAAATATGCTTTCTTCTCTTGCTTTGTTATGACAGCTACTCCTTTCTCTCACACATAAATATGCTTTTCACCCTCATGCATTTCACAATATTAAAGTGCCATCAATTGGATCATGAAGTTCACCAACCTTTGTACGAAGAGGACCAAAGTTTTATAATCTTTAAGGAGAGCATGAGATCAAGGTAGATAATAGGGCAATGTTGTTACCATATACTCAACTTCCAGTCTACTTGTCGAGTAATCTTACAACATATGCAAGGATTGGAATCCATAATTTTGATCAGACAAGAAAGCTTACCACGAGATGAAGACTTTTTGTTTATGCAATACCCTTTCATAGAAAGCCTACTCTGATTGCCTTAGAAAGAAATCAACCACTATAATGTTGTAGTCACTAGCTGGACCAAATCAAATAGGTTGGAAAAACTTGAATTAGAACCCAGAAAACATGTTGAGCAGACCTAACAACACCGAATGTGAAATAATATAATCAAATTCCAACACATCGGTCCTATTAATCCAAGGACCATGATCATGAGAATGTAACCTCAGCTAACTTAAGGCATAGGTTTGTGTCATTCATCTCGCTGTGCATTGAATTATTGCCAGATCAATACCATGAAAGAGAAAAAGATTGAAAGTTTCGCTTCCAGAAATCATGAAAAACAGCGAAATAGTTCGCACAGATACGGTCAGATACCTCTACAAAATTCAGTATAGAAATCCTTAATGGAAAAGCTCACAGCAAACCAGTACAATGTTCAAATACGATGCCATTACGCTAAAATTCAGGCATTCCATCTTAACATCTAACATGACATTTGCTTCAAAAGTCGTCATAGAACATATTAATTATAACTAAGAGAAATTTGGACGATATAAAAGGAACGAGAAAGATGAGAAAACTCACAAGAGAATGTAATGTGGTGCTATGTTTCATGGAAGGCGTCCCTTCTTAGGGATAAAGAGTGAGTACTCAGCAGCATCCATGAGATCCACAATGTTGGGAAAGGATCAATCCTCGGATCCAAACAGGAAGATGGTGCGAACCTCTGCTTTCTTGGAGAGGCTGGGAGCAGGAGCGAGAGGGAGATCAGCGGAGTTGAGGCTTCTCAGAATTTGGCGGTACAATGACAGCACCACTCCTCGATTCCTCGCCAAATAATTAGAAGTTCCCATGTCACTCCCTTCCATATTGCTGTCACGGAGCAAAAAGAACGTGTGACGCATATATTAATATATAACTCTCTAGAATCGAGAAGCATAAGCACTATTAAAGCACTCAATTGGAATACAAGAGGTTGCCTAAGTGAAGGGATGACATATTAATTGCAAATTGATATCTAGAAAAGAATTCAAAAAAAAAAACTAGGGATTTTAGCCGAGCTTTGCGACCACGGTTGGGATGCCTTCGCTATAAGACATTATATTACAAAGTAATCTAAGAGGAAGAGAAACTCATGGGAAGATTAGAAAGAGAAACAAAGTTAGATTAATTCTATACCATCTCCATCTCTTTTGCCTTTGAGGCATTTTGCCCCATATCCACGGGCAAGTCAAAAGACGGATGTAATTATCGTAGCTCTACTCTGAGAGAGAGAGAGAGAGAAGGAAAGGGCTACCTTGGTCGAGAGCGGCGGCGGTGGGAAGCGAGCGCCGGCCAAGTAGCGAGGAGGAAACAGGATGGAGGTCAGGATTCAAGAGACCGCGAAAAGCCTCTCAACGCGGCGGCCTCGGGTCTTGAAATGGACGAACGGGTTCATGCCGCTGGCGGGAGAAATTATTGGTTAGAGCCTGACACGTATAGCTTAGATCATTCAATAAAAATTATTATATTATTATTATTAAAAAAATATGTTGTTATCTAAATTTTATTGAAATTTAAATTAACAAAATTTTACTGGTTGGCTGGATGATAATTTTATTATTTAATAAAAAAATGTTCACTTTCTTAGATAATGTGATGATTTTTTTATTAATTGATCTAAGATGCATGTGGTAGAAATATTTCAATCAATAATTTTTCAACAAATGATGGTATCATATTGGACCATGCTGACATGATAAAAGTAGAATCACTTGTGGCCTGACAAATACAAAATTTCATCATCGATGCAGAGAAGGGTAGGCAAGAAGCTACCACCATTCTTTAAAAGTATTTTATTTTTTATTTTTGACAAATAAAATGGTTCATTTTGGATTCTAGCGAAATTTTTTTGTGCACCGCGGGTGGTGTAAAAAATCTGACGTGGAGCACACTTTTTTGTTTGATTGATCCATGTAATCATCATTTTTCAACACGGATTTAATATCTGTAGATCGGTTTTTTCGTTTAAAAATTTTGTACGATAAAAATACTCATTTTTTTTAAAAAAATTATAACATTTTATATCTATATTATGACATCCTACATCCAGAAAGTCATAATTTTGTCTATAGAATATCATAATGTAATATAAGATATCATAATATGTATAGGATGTCATAATTTTTTTCAAAGAACAGGAGTATTTTCATCATTCAAAATTTTCAAATGAAAAAATAAAGTTACAGGTATTAAATGCGTATTGAAAAGTGATTGGACAAAAATGTTCCTTTATATTATGATATTTAGACTATATTATGATATCCTGGATTATATTATATCATAGGATATTATAATTTTTCTAAAGGATAGAAGTGTTTTCATCGTATAAAATTTTCAAACGAAAAATCGATCTATAGGTATTAAATATGTGTCGAAAAATGATGACTACGTGGATCAATCGAATAAGATGGTGTACTCCCCATCAGATTTTCTATACCGCCCGTGGTGCACAAAGAATTTTTTTTGAATTTTATGAGAAAATTTTATTTTCATATGTGTGAATTTTATTTACATCGTATATAAGCAATAACTGATGATGTGCATCTAATACTGCTCTATGTACATATCAATGAATATGGTGTTTGTCTGCAAGATAAAACCTGTATTTCTATCTTAAGTTGAAACATTGTGGTCTGATAGAATCCAAAAGGAATGTTTTATGAGAAGAATAAAATAGTGCATTGTCGCTAGCCGTGGAGGATAGAATTTTTTTTTCTAGTGCTATTTACTATAAAAGCAAGATTAAATTTATGGTACTCCAAAAGTAAGAAATAGCTCAAGTCATTACATTTTCATTATATAATCATTTAAAAGGCCTTTACACCAGTTGATTATGTTTGATTTTGATTTCTTCTTAAATTTTGAGTCCAATCCCCATCATTAGCTTCTTAGGTTGGATAGAGTCGTCTCATTTTCTAAGATCCGATTCAATCCACTTCGGTTCCGATCAAATTCGCTCCACAACTACACAACCCAATCGGCTAGAACTTGGATCTTGATTTGAAGTTTACAACAAAGATACGCAAGATTCTTCCGATAATAATTTCATGATTACGTTTTCCAAACAATAGTAGATAATCGAAGGGTGATTATTGCCACTCAAGAACATCTATGTACAGACCCAACAGTTTGTGTCTCATTCGTCAACTCATTGGTGACCTACTTGTAAGACAGCGCCTCTTACCTTCTTTATCCTCTTTTAGGGTTCATGGTGTCCCCCACAATTAGGTCATTTGAAGGTGGACTTTGATGGTAGAACTCCCTAGGATCATGTCTAATGTGGGTTTTGAATATCGAGCTTTGGTGTTTTACTTCGTCCTTGCTCTGCCGCAAATGCTGACCTTCAAGGTGCATGGGAAGGTCTCATGTATATTATTCATTGCTTGCATAGGTTAAAAATTTGAATTGGAGGTCATTCAACTATAGCAATTTCATGGGTAAATGCATATATTAACACTAGAGATGCAATTCCTTATAATCAAGTTCTCAAAGATATTGGAAATCTCATGTCGGTTAATGTCTCTATTCATGCAGAATGCACATTAATTTACGGAGAAGGAACAAAGCGGCTGGCTGGCCGGCCATGCTCTTTCATTGGACAGTAGCTTATTTTGGACTTCTGATTACCCTTCTAAGCTCATGGATCATTTGTTTGCTGATTCTGTTGGTCTTTTCTTATATAAGTTCAGGCTTCTCCCATGTTTACCAGAAAAAAGAAGAAGAAAAAAAAAAATCATATAATGTTCCTATCCAACGACTTTTAGCTTTGTTCTTCTATGCTGATTGAGGACGGCAAAGCCTGTCCATTTTTCCTCCTCAACACAAAAAAAATGGCAGATCCTCTCCATTTTCTAAAGGATTCGTAAATTAGGCTGCTAAATATATATTCATTAGGTACCACAAAATGTTCCTTCCCTCGGCATATTTTAAACTGGAAGAATTTCCTGACTTCATATGGTACGGTTATAAGTACACAATGCATCTACTTGGGACCTGATAATAATTTCCTCCTTAACAACGCATACCAACTTAATTATATCGGACTTGTAAATTAGGTATCGCTAATAATAAGTTTAAGCTAACCTGTTTACTTGGGTATACGAGCATTTTTCCCTTCCGAACCTATTCTTCCTACAAATTAGTTTGCAGTCACTTTATGAAACTTGTAACTTAGTACTTCAAATAGGAATCGATCTCTACATAACTTTCCCACTCTTTGACACCTGTTTGGTTCCAGCAAGAATAATCCTTGGTCTCCCGTCTCTCCCATCACGTCTTTCTCCACTTCTTCTCGGCCTCAAATGATCTTTGTCCATATATACCTCGTGCCGTCTCCACCCACTCCTTCCCTGCGCCAAACCCTAGACCATCCACCACTGCTCCCTGCCATTCATAGAATACATAAACACACAAACACGCGCGCACACACGTACACACACCCACACATACAGAGATAGTTGCCAACTTGCCATGTCTGGGGCAATCAGTATTTGATCCGATTCCTTCCGGGACCAGACCGGCCATCAATTCTTACCCTTGGTAGCAGGGAGAGTCTCCCGTAACAAAGACCGAGGAGAGGAAGCGAAAGAAGGGAAACCATTAATGACCCAAGATAAATGGTCATAATAATCCCAGCAGCATTAAAAATCCCAGCTACCAATCCAACTTGACATAAATGAAGCAAATGGAACCAGCCAAAATAGCTACAGCAAACCAAACTAGAAAGCAAGGTACAGAGGCTGACAAACAAAAGAAGTCAATTCCCGAACCAACACCCTCGTCCCCTGGTGAGACCAGACCCCACGATTAAAGTCTTGGACCCCACCAGAGAGCAAGGGTCACGGCTGGTGCGCTCTTGACTCCCCTCCACCACCTCTCTTCTACCACTACTCAAAATATCACCTACTGAAACCAGACAAACTTCTTGTTTTTTCTCTTATTATTACAAACTCCTACATCCAATGTTCTTATGGAAGCTTCTTCCTTCCCTTCATCTGGTGGTGATCACCCAAGCCCCACCATGTCACACTGGAAAGACCAAAATGCCCTTCTGAAACGACTAAGTCACAGTCCACAAGTGAAAATTTGACAAAACCCACAAGTTTAAGGGGAAAAAATGCCTAAAATGACCAGAATGCCCTCAAGATCTCAAGGGTATTCTGGTCATTTTAAGATGTGAAGACAGTCAGAATTGCTTCTGTTAGCGGATTTTGTCAAATCCTCCCCTTCACCATGAAAACCTAGAAAAAAAACAGAGAAAGAAATTTCACTATAATGTTAACCTTCAGAGATCAGCATAGAAACTAAAGGGCATATTGGTAATTTCAAGTGCAACAGGCGGGGATCAGGTAACTCGAGCCATTGTCCTTTTCATGACTACTGTTCCAGCGAGGCGATGACCGTCTCGGCCTTGGCCCCGGCGCCGAGAGCGACGGTGATCTGGTGCACGGCGTTACAGAGGTGGTTGTTGATGGCGGTGACGCTCGACAAGTTAAGCTTCGCGGACGGGACCGCGCTCGCCAGCACCTGCATGCCGACTGTAAGGAGACAACCGGTGGCGGACCCATCGCCGGAGGCACCGGCTTCAGTGGTAGGAGCGGTTGCATTGGTGACGCCGGTGGTCGATGGGCCAGGAGGTGAGATGACAAAGCCGGTAGGGAGGAGGGGATGAAGGATGGATCTTCGCCACTCATTGCAACTTGGACGGCATCGACATCGATGGTAGCATACACGACGAGGCTGCCGCCGGAAGGATGGGTGCTGCTCTCTTGCAGCAGGAGCTCCACGTTCTGGGATGAGTTACTTGCAGCCTAAGGATCCATGCAAACCCATGCATGCATGCAAGAATACGAGAATTAGGAAATCATAAGGTTTAGATTACGAGATGAGTTACTTGCAGCCTAAGGATCCATGCAAACCCATGCATGCATGCAAGAATACGAGAATTAGGAAATCATAAGGTTTAGATTAGTATATCTAAAATGAAAGTTTGACTATTGTTAATTAACATGAAAGGTGTACGTGTACGAGTAAATGGTGCCGGCTTATAGGAGACTTTGATCACTTGGACACGCAAACCAGAGGGAGCACTAAATGCTCTTTTAATTTTAAATGCATCCGTGTGAACGAAGCAAGGAAAAAAGATGTATAAACCGATGCTAGCTTTCTAATAAACGAAGTGATGTACTTTTCGGGAAGGACAAACGTACGTAATAGTCTCAAAAAAAAAAGAAACAAAATAAGATTAATACGGACCAAAAACAAAAGATAACGAAATTTCATTTCTTAACGGAATGGTATATAAGTATATAAAAGAATAAAGGAAATGCTTTCTTGTTTCTTGGTTTTATGTTTTGCTGAAGGATGGAAGCAGGAAGATTTATGGGCAACAGATCAAGAAGTTGAAAAAATTGGCTAGATAGCTAGCGCTAGCTGAGTGAATGACAGGAATAGGGTGGTGTGACTTTTCAAAACTCATTCAACAAGGCATCATCGACAGCTCATGCTGCCCCAGCTTCTTGTCCTTTATTATGGGGTAAACAATAAATGCTACAGTAAAAGCTATTTAAGATAATGGTAGCTTTTTGTTTGGGATATCCTGACCACTGCTCAATTCGAATAAATGAGGTGAACATGGCTGTCGCCCAACAATATAACAGAAGTAAATTTAATTATTCGATATCCTGAGAAAACAACGGTTATATATGTAGGTAATTGTCTTAGCTTATGTTCTATGAAGCCTTTTGTTGTTAGTAAAATGATATAATTCCAATCACAACATGTTGCATGAGAAATGTGCAAACTCACATTTATGCGCAGAAGAGAAACACAATTTCTTGGATGAGAACCATTTGCGATGTGAGCCACCTCATGGTACGAGTTTCCATTGGAAAGAACGTCAAGCTGCAATGCAAACGGATGCCTCATGACTGTTACAAATGTAAAATTAATAATTTAGGTTGAAAGCGAACAAGGGAGATTATTATCCCATACCTGAGATCTACGCTGCTCATCTGTCAAAAGATCAAAGACTTGCTGATGAGAAAATGGAAGCCATGTTGTGGAAACTGCAGTAAGAATTACGCCATTTGGCTGGCCTGGTTCTGTATTCTTTCTAGTGGTTACCCTAGTTGTGTCATCAGAAGAATCAGACAATGCTGTCCAAGATTGTACTCCAGCGGCACTGATGTTAGCACAGAAGGTTCTTATCATTCTTTGTGATAGCTTCATCATATTCTTTCTTGCCTCTGGGGAGGAATAACTGAAACGATCAAGGACATAAAAGAGATTAATGTACTATAGTTATCATAAAACACCAGCAGATCAACATATCAACATGTATTGAATACAGATTTAGTCAAAGGGTAAGCCCTAAAGGATGAGTACCTCCAAGGTCAGAGATATTTCTTGCCATGAGGCTTGCAAGCCGCTCACATTGTCGTTGCAAGATTGAGACCCAGCGTGTTGCTCCGAAGGCCATCCCACTGCTAACAAATTGATTAAAGATCCGATGCAGTGGCTTGTCCTCCACCTCTGCATGTTCTACCCATATGACCTGTACGATCAAGTTGGAATAAGCAAATAGGGCTGCAAGAAATACTTTTCAATACATCTTATTTTTCGTAATGTCTTACAGGTACCAAAAAAAAAAGGATGACCATAGGGGTCTATTACTCCAAAAAACATAAATAGCATGAGGGCTGATACTTTTTGGATGGGCTTGCCCTCCCTTCCTTATATATAAAAAGCAATTAGGGTTGATATAATCGAAGATATCAGGTGGTTGTATTGTACTCCAATTTCACATGTACTAAGCATATCCATTTCTTCAAGTCAAAGGAAAAGGTAAACATAAATAACAAATACAAAAATGGAGTAAAAATGATCTAAGACAAGGTAAATCTTGTTTCATCATTCAATCGTATCAAAAATCTTATGGACTATTATGCTTCGATCCAAAGTATGCAGGTGGCAGTTGAAGAACAACTATGCAGTCCTTTCCCCACAAATGTAGACTTTATGTGGCATGACTAAGAAAAACTTGAAATAGTTTCAAATAACGTTAACAGCGATATAAATGCTTTGCATTTATTTCTACTTCTCTAACATTAGTAAGATCTTCTGAGAAAAAGAAAGGAAAAAGCTTTTCCTGATACACCACACAGATGGTCAACAAAACCAGACCTTTTCATACATATGTGTGGTAACAAAAAAAATTGCCAGTCTAGGTGAAAAGCTTTCATACCAGTAAGTCACGCATCTCTTTTACAAGCTATTGATGCGATTTTGATTCCTTAAACCAATCTAGCACAGTCATCACCATAAATGGAAAGCCCACTGTTATTACAGAGATTTTTTTGGGTACAATATTACAGAAATTTATGAGTGGTCTTCGAACTGAGTAGGCGATATACTTGTAAACAATCTTTCTCCAATTACAGTGACTAGCATTTTTTAGCTCAACAAAAAAATGGGAAATACTACCTATGAATGTTTTTGATATCAAAGATCTAGGGTCTTCAGTCATTTCCATTAAATAATTACACTCGATTAGCATTGCTAATGACATGTTTATTTCAACATCAATTGAACTGAGTGATGTATGCATGCAACTGTGCTTGATTTAATTATTTATTTATTCTTTGTTGGGGTTTGGTTGGGTGGGTGGGAGGACCTAGCTAGCTAGTTTCCATCAAACAATAGAAATTCCCATTTGGGATATCGTTAGAAGAATTAATTTGATGGCGTAGTTTTTTTTTTGTGCAAATAAGGATACAATATGGATACTTTTTTCACTCAGATGATTGCAATGAAATTTGATATTTTATTAGATGATGGAAAGTAGTCATACCAAAAACTTCAGCCTGAGAATACTAGATATTGCACTAGCTAACCATAGGCTCAGACAATCATAATAATAGCTTTTTATCATCTTTGAAGTGCATATTAATTTACTGAAGATCGAGTTAATGTATCCCCTTTAATAAGATATAATTTAATACCTCATGGATAGTTAGGCATAGCCATATCATGATTGTGCCAAGATTATATAAAAAAATTCTGTACTCCATTTGCAACATTTTGTGTATTTTTGCTTTCTATTTGGTATAGAAACGTCTGCACCAAAGCCACCACAACGTTGGAGTAGGCACATATTTTACATGCCTATAAACACTATCACTGTCTACTTTCTATAGCAAAATCAAATATTTCAATTTTGTGAACAGATAGATATAAGGCTCTCAGTTGACCATATTCTTCACATGTATGCTGTCTTGAGCCTTAATTCTGCAAGTTAATTTATAGAATATACAAAGTTCTTACGATCACCTATCTAAAGAGGGAAGCAGCAAGACATACCTTAGAGTACCCATTGGGCATATCTTGAATGACACAGCCAGAGGGCCGTCTCCTGTACCGAGGGAATGGCATATCAAGGCTATCATTGAAGCCATCAACAGGGAAATCAACAATCACCCACGTCCCCTCCTCTGAATTCTGTTGGCAATATCGGAAGAAGTATGCCTCACGTGCAGGCACCAAGGGAGAAGGGAAGTGCAGCTCTGCTTGCATCTGCCCATGAGTACAAGATTCAAGCACAGAGAATGTACAGAGAATTAGCCCAGAAGGCTTATTGTGAAGTATAAATCCATCAAGGCCGTAATGGGTGCCTACCAGATGAAGGGATCCATTGCCATGGCCAGAGATTCCGGCAGTTATAATCTGAACAGTTCTGGCCGTAGAAACAATCGAAGGAATAGTTCCATCCATTTGTTCTAAGGAACATCATGAAGCATGGAAGATTAGCCATTATTTCACATGAGACTAGAATCACTAGATATATCGAGGGAAAAAAAAAAACAATGAAAAAGACACTAGTGTAGGTTAAACTTACAGCATCTAAGAAGGCATCCACCAATGTAATGCTATTCATTATCACCAATGCAGAATCCCGGGTAGCTTCAGCCCTAAAATCTCCATTCTGGTGTTGCTTCAAATCCATCGGCCAATGAAACATCCTCGAGTATTCTTCCAAGTCTAGGACCTCTTTAGCAACGCTGCCATTTCGAACCCAGAGCGGCTCGTTGGTGTGGCACATTCTAAGGAGGTGGTCCGCAGCAGTCATTGTTAGATCGAGCACCAGTGGCTTGTCCTGGTCCATGATGAGCATGCCAGAGAATGGCTGGTGGCCATCGGAGATCGGAGGCACAGGGATTATGTCAGTGCAACTCACAATGGGGGGCTCGTTGAAGTGCCTCGAGTATATGCCCATGTCAAGGTCTAGAGACGGAAGAATGAGCGGCGTCGGCCCAGTGGCTGCACCGGCCGGGTACCATATCGTGATGTGATGCAAGATAAACGCTCCAGCTGCAGATGGAAGCAAACAAACTTATCATCTACAAAATATATGATCACATGTACTTCACTAACTTATTATCCATGGATTTTCGGACCCTCGGGTTTTAGGATTCAGAACTAAGAATTGCTCCGCAGTTAGCACAACATATATACAACAGACTATGATATTAGAGTACTGAAGACCAAGTGGTGAAAGATTAATGATGCTAAGATTATCAAAAGAAATTATGAAAACAATAATGACAGACTGCTGCTATAGATGCACCATTCAGTTAGAACATTTTGTGAGAAACCTATTGAAAGTGGTCACTTGAATTGATTTTGTTCTTTTGGAGCTAAAAAAGATCATCATTATCACTCGTTTCTCTCTCTCTCTTTCTCTCAACTGGTTTTAAGATCAAATGATATAGATTTAACCACACAGAATAGATAAGTTCTTGTCGTAAGTGCTAATGATAGAAGTAAAAGTGCAAGAGATAAATAAAGAACAAAAATCCTCAGGTCAAATACATGTCACTGTTTAATGTCGACAGCTGTCAGCATCCAACTACTCCAGAGACCAAGGATTCTCTCAAAAGTCGGTGAACTTGGATGTCAAATTGAGCAATCATGCCCGTCCGTATTTTGTGCGACGGCCATGATGCAGTGGGACCGTGTACTCCATGGGCCTCCATCCCTGCACAGCGCTCGACTCCACCATGCAGCCAGAGCCCATGCACGTGTACGAGCTGTGCGGGAGGAAACCCCAAGGTTGACCGAACCAAAACTTTCGCACACGCGTCAGTTGGTGCACATGCCCGACCCCACATGTGCATGCCGCAACGTTTGTGATCACGCCACACGCGCTTTAGAATAGGATAGGATATTTGATTGGATAGCGTGTTTGGTATTACCTCCTCCTTGAGGCGGGCATTCTCGATCCGGAGGTGCTGCTCGTCGAAGGACATCTCGCCGAGGATGGCCGGGCCGCCGCAGCTGGGGCAGACGACGTTCCGGATCGCCGCCTGGAGACGAAAATTCTCGTTTTTTAGGCTCTCGTTCTCGGCCCGGAGCAGCACGTTGTCCTGCCGATCTTGTTGCGCCTTTCGTTTTTGCACACCACCAACACAGAGCAGACCCCATCAGTGACTAAAATGATAAAACTTTCCTTATTTCACACGTGTGGGAGTCACGTGTGATGAGAAGTTTTAATATAAAAAAACGCGTGTGATGAGTAATGGTGGGTGGAGGCTTTGCTAAATCGGGTACCTTCATTTGGGTCCGGCGGTTTTGGAACCAGAATTTCACTTGGCGCGGTTTAAGGCCAAGTTCCTGGCTTAGTTTCAGCCGCTGCTTATCGTCTGGGTGCGGACATTCCTTGAATAACCTATTTTTAACATCATTTAAAATCTTGAAAAATGAAAAATTAAACGATAATTGCAGTTCTTCTTCTTTTGTTTTCAGGGAAAAAAAACAAAAAATATAAAACATGAGAGAAAAAATGGAAATGGTGGCGGAAATCTCACGCTTCCATGGCTTGAATCTGGCGAGAGGTGTGACGGTGGTACCGCTTCTTCTTCGCCGGCGGTTGCTGCTGCTGCTGCTCATTATCTTGCTCCTCGCCGCAGCTTATTCCGTCCACGTGTCCGCTACCCGACCCGCTTTCCATCTCCTCTTCCTTCCCCCACCTCTTCCCATTACCATCATCCCCTCCTCCTTCTGCGGTACATCGCAAACCACCATGCTTACACTCCTCCCTTGCCATATCCTACCGTTATGGAAGATTATAAAAAAGAGGAAGGAAGAGTACTCACCGGGACTATGGCAGAGAAGGAGTGGAAGGGCATGTTGCTCATGAAACTGAAGCTAGGGTTTGGATCGGCGATGAGAACAGCGAATCGGGGAGACAACGTTTGCTCCGCCGCCGCCTCCCACCATCGAAGACAGCACCTGGCAATCTCCATACATCCTTACTCCCCTCCTTCCAGATCCCAACTCCTATCCTCGATATCCTCTTCGTCCCTAAGAAAAAATGACCCAAAATATTAATCTGTCCTTATACTACACTAACATTCTTTCCCATCGCCGCCGCTGGCACGTTCGTGACTTGACCGGAATCAGACGAAGAACGGAGAGAAGAAAAGATAATGAAATAAGAAAAAGAGGGGAAAAAATAGGAGAGATCTGAGATGCGCTTTGAAGAGAAAGAAATAGAGAATAGAATGAAAAAAAAAGGGAAAGAGAAAGAAGAGGAAGGAGTGATGAATGGAAAAAATAAATACCGCTGTGGTGTTTTTTGTAAAATGGGGTGGAGGGGAAGCCCTTCTTCTTTGCTTTCTTTCTTGCAGCCCAAAACTTTGGTTTCTTTCTTTCTTTCTTCTCCCCGCTCTTCTATATTTCCTTCTTCTCCGAGGCAGAGGCAGAGGCAAAGGCAAAGGCAAAGGCAGGGAGGCCCCTTTCTTTCTCGCTCTATATTTCTTCCCTCTCTCTCTC
>KE505330.1:422549-438541 GCA_000441515.1 Elaeis oleifera | reverse complement strand
GATTTACTAAATCAAAAATTTTTATTAAGAGTTGATTGCCGATCTGCAAAATTTGTTTTGAAAAAAGATGTAAAAAATCTGGCATCCAAGCAGATATTTGCTAGATGGCAGGCTATTTTATCAATTTTTGATTTTGATATTGAATTCTTAGAGGGGAAAAATAACTCTTTACCTAATTTTCTATCCCGTGAATTTCTGCAGGAAAGTTTATTCAAAAATAGCTCCTAAGAAAACTATAGTCTCAAAACTACTAGTTGCTAAACCTACTTCTAGTCGAGGTCTTGTTCCCCTAGGACAAATTCCATCTTCAAAATCTTTATCCTGGTACCAAACTAGTACAAAATCAGAAGAGGAATAAAAAATTTCAGTTGAGAGTCATCCAAACCCAACCACAGAAGAATTAGCCAATACAACACAAGCAAATCCAGCCTTAATGGATATGGAAATTTTTCAAAAAGTAGTTGAAGAAATTTCTCAAAAAACTCTTCAATAACTAGATTTAAATAAAATTAGTTATGGAATTTCTGATCCCACACCACTTTAAAGCTTTCCTCAAAGAACCTCCTTTTCAAAGTATATTGATAAACCCCAACAACAACTAATCGTTACTATAGAAGATGAGTATTTTGAAAACACCCCTAGATAAATAGTAGAATTTTTTTTTCCAAATGGATGGCATTTTCAACCATATGATCCTTTAAAAACACAAAAGTTTTATAAGTATATTCTGATAGAAACAAATTCTGTGGCTCTTAAACACCATAGAGATAAGGTAAATCCATCAGAAATCACACATTCATCAGCACAAATTCTTAAAGTTTAATACCAATAGATTGGAATGATAATCCTAGTAATTTTAAAGATTTTCTGAAAATTTGATCCTCAATTTTTAACTATTGGGATTACCAAATTGCATGATATTTTGCATTTCTTTTCAAAAACAATGATTTTAAGCATTCATGGTTCTTCTATTTTAAGGCAGGAATATCATATAAATTTTCCTATTGGTTTTCTAACTGGTAGAAATATTTTGGACGAACTATTAAAAACCTTCCATCCTCTGTCCAAGAGGGATTTGAAATCTATTGCAAATACTACCAACCAAATTTCAGAGAACAAAAATTCTCATTCCTTCTCAATTTTTCCTCTCAGTTTGCCTTATCATGGATTACTTGTTGGGAATACATTTTATCCAAAATCCTCCATTTCTGCTACCCTTGGAAGAAAGTTTAAATAAAATGGTGGCAAGAATTTAATCCTGAGAAAGCTACTCAATTCAAAGTCCTTGAATGGATTTTCAAAAACTCCAAAATCCATTTGAACCTTCTACAGACAAATGTATCCAACAAAAAACCTCTACCAGCTCTAAACTTATAGAAGCCAAATCCAAATCAGAATACAAAAGACTCCTTCTCAATCCCTTGCTCAAATTAATGAAGAAGAATCTTCTTTTGATAGTTCAACTCCACAATCCAATACTGAAGAAGAAATCTTATAAAGATAGTATCAGAGAAGAAGGAAAAAAGACTACGCTAATTCTTCTTCAAGTTGATTATATAATTTCCTTCAAAGCATCCACAATAAGGCATTCCAAAGACTCATCCACCGACCAATCTTCAGCTACTTCTATTCAAAGATTCCTTCAACAAGAAAGCCTCTTCAGCCTCACTAAAACCTTGAAAAGATTCTTTCAAAATTACCACAGGTCCTTCCAGTCAAAGTTGATTCTGCACTAACAAAAGTTGTTCTTTACCAGCAAGACATCCAAGCCACTTTACAAGGTATTCTTCATCAGCAAATTACCGACAAGCCATCTCACCAAGAAAAATACTTCGCCAACATGTCACCTCAAAAGATGTGCGATCCCACCAACAAAGTTGTGTCACCAATAAAATACTCCACCGACAAGTCATTTCATCAGTAGACCACCTTATCGATAAAGTTAATTCGTCACCAAGTTACCTTAGCAAAGATGACTCATCACCAAGTTACTCCAGTGCTAAGCTACTTGAAGCCCAAGCAAAAGCCATCCAAGTCTTCTATAAGAAGACCCCCAATGCCATTATTAGAGGAGGAGCCTCGACAGTGATTCAAGAGCAATTCTAAGAGCCAAGAGCTCTCCTAAAAGGCTTATTGAAGATCATATGACAGGTAGAAGCTACAAGCCAGAGAGAGAGTGTTCCACTAAATAGTCCTCTTCTTCCTCCTATCTTATACCCTTATATAGTTTCTTGTACAGTCTCTTCCTTGTATAGTCCCCTTTGAGTGTTTGTTCAAGAATCCTGTATATAAGTTTGAAGTTTGTTCTAGCAATCCGTAGTCGGAGAGAAGCAAGCTCCTGCAAGCTATCTCCATCCTCTGTAAATATACTATTCCTTTGTTCTTCATCGTGTAAGTTTTCATGTGTGTTTCCATCTGTACACTACCATGCATGTTTTAACAAAGTTTTAGTCACTTTGTTACTTTGTTTCTTTGTTTGTTTCTTTATTTCTTTGTATTATTTTATTTAAATATTATTTTAAATACTATTTATATAGTGTTTACTTTTCATAAGTTTCATCTTCCTCCATCGTTGTATGCATCCTGCATTCAAAGGCACTATTCATAACTGTTTCTGTGGAATTACTATTTCACAAAAATACTATTTGCATAGTAGGAATACTATGGGCATGCTTCATCTTCTTCTCTTCATCATTCGCCTGCATCATTTTAAAATACTATTTCAAAAATACTATTTACAAACTATTTCAATACTATTTACATACTATTTAAAAAATAATAAAAATAATAAAAATTATAGTAGTAAGTAGGTAACTTACACATAGCTAACATAGGATAAGTAATGTTTAGCATAGATTAAACTATACTAAAAATATATAAAAATTAAAATTAAAATAAAAAGATAACTAATCTGTAGGTAACTTAACCAGTAAGTCACCATTGGTAACCACTAACTAGTAGTAGTAACCTTAGATAACTTTGGTCTAACTCATAGTTATCTATTGGTAACTCGTAGTATATCTATAGGTTAACCCTTTAGGAACTTAGTTTATAGTTTAGTAACTCTTTAGTAAACCCTAGTGTCACCATTAGGTAACCCATAGTGTGACCCGTAGATAGATAATCCCTAGGTACCTTAACCCATAAATAACCTCAAGGACAACCTGTAGAGTTCACCCTGTGGTGTCCATCCACTAGTGTTCACCTCATAGTGCCCACCATGGCATCCACTTTGCCATCCACCATAGTGTCCGCCTAATAATATCCACTCTGTTTATGTCCTCCACCAATAGCTTCCCTCTGTGTCCACCAATAGTATTGGGTGTCCAACCTTAGTGTCCAACCCTAGGTGTCCAGCCTTAGTGTTGTCCGTCCATCCATAGTGTCTCGAGTCAGAGACCAACTTTAGGTTCCACCAGTCCAACCTTAGGTCCAACCATAGGCCAGTTCACCTATAGTGTCCGATCTTAGGTGTTAGTGTCGTTCAATCTTAGAGTTGACCCAGTTCACCCTTAGGAGATCTATAGTCCAGTGTCTATCCAGTAGAGTGTCTACTCAGTATAGTGTGTCCATAGTCCACCTTTAGTCTAGGATTAGATAACCCAACTAGGATTAGATAACTTATAGATAGATAGTAGGAGCCTTTGCAGAATAAAATAGAGTATAGGAGCCTTGGCAGAGTAGAGTAGAATAGAGCCTGTGGTGTCGGTCCCCCATTGTAATAGAGTCCTAGAATAGAGTCATAATAGTATAGAGTGTAGATTAGAATTATAGTATAAGTTTCGGTAGAATAGATTTAGATAATTAGTCTTAGTATAGATTAGATATAGATAGTTTAGTATATATTAGTCTGGATTAACTGAACTGTGTACTATATCTGTACCTTAGGAGATTTATAGCTATGAAAGTTTTAACTTGAGCCTTGGTTTCAGAAGGTTTAGTTTATAGTTCATAGTTAATCTGTAATCTGTTAGTAGTTTCTTGACGGGCCTTACTCTCTGGTATCTTAGAGTAAGCAAGATTCTACTTATAGGTTCTAGTACATAAACCTTAAGATTTGGATTAGATATCCTAGGATAAGTTTAATTTATAGTCTATTAGTAGTGTCTTGGCGGGCCTCACTCTTTGGTGAGCAAGATCCTACTCATAGATTTCATTATAAAAATCCTAGGATTAAACCACAGGATAGAATTAATTTGTGATCTATTAGTCATGTCTTGACGGGCTTCTTTTGTGATCTATTAGTCATGTCTTGGCGGGCCTCACTCTCTAAGTGAGCAAGATCCTACTCATAGATTCCATCATATAAATCCTATTAGTTAGAAATACTATGGTTCCTCCTCTAACCAGGAGGCTCCCCCATCGGTCCTGCGGTCTGTTGGTATCAGAGCCTGGGGAGGAAGATGTAGTATAATTAGATCCTTCACTTTCTATGTTTTGATAATAGAGCCCAAGGAGAGAGAAGTAGTATAGAAAGATTAGGGATTAAGGAGTAGTAGGAGCCTCAATCTAGATGCTCAGGCTTGGTTCGAGGAGCAGTAGGTATTTTGGTAAGAACAAGGTTTGAGGAGTAGTAGGGGCCTCAATTAAGATCGCTCAGGCTTGGTCCGAGGAACAGTGGAGTTTTGGTAAGAACCTTTAGCTTGATTCGAGGAGCACAGTAGTTGTACGATTGGTAGTCACCTAAGTTTGGTCTGAAGAGCATAGGGGTTATAAACTGACGGGTTGTATAACTGACAAAAACTCGAGTGTACCTTCAGATGTAAGACTGCTTCAGGGCATGCCATTATCGACGAAAGGCTGGAGAGAGCCGCTAACAGACGCAAGCAGTAAAGACCGTAGAGAGAACTATCTTTGGCACCTAAGTTGGATAACCATTTCAGATCCTCATTTCAGATCCTCGTTTCAGATCCTCCTGTGTTAAGTCTCCTAATGTAGGTACTATTTTAGATCCTGCTATATTAAGTCTCCTAAGAAAAGGACCTCTTACCTTAATAATACTGTTAAGTCTCTTAAGAAGGATATCTTTCTTGACTGCTTATCTTAATAATACTGTTAAGTCTCCTAAGATGGGTATCTTTTTTTGATCTTCCTTTACTAAGTCTTTCCACCTTTGGAATTGTTATCATTGAGTCAAGGTGAGGATCTTGTAAAGAGTCTAAGATCTTTTAAAGAGTCTACAAGAAGTCTAACATATAGGTAATAGTATTAAGTATTTTCTTTTTCTTTCTTTGTTATCTTCTTCTTTTATTCTTTATTCTTTTATTCTTTCATTCTTTCATTCTTTATTTTTTGTAATATACCTAAATCTTAAAAATGAGTTTCTTGGTTTTTTGTCAAGATCCTCTTCTACTAGTTCTTCTCATGGTGAAGGATCTGACAAGGCTCTTATAGAGCTCTCCGAAAAATAACTAGATAAATGAATAATCCCAAAAGTTCTTAGAAGTTCTATTTACAAATCCACAAACTGGTTACTACCAGACAATAGGATTAAAACAATAGAATCCACTATCCCAATAGAAAAGAACATGAACTAATTCCAATTATAACATCAAAAATAGTTAAATCTGCTCAAAAGTCCAAATTTGAATTTATCCACATAGGCCTGGTCCAAGTGGCGGTAAACCATTGATTAGGAAAGAATTAATAATGCCATTCTTTATGTCTAAAAGATGGTAGGTTTCTTGATTTTTAGGATGCTCTTTAGGTATGGTTGAATCTAGCTTATTTAATGGTCCAATCTATTTCAATTGTAATGCAGACGTTATTATTAAACTAAGGACAAAAATATTCTGAGAAGTTTAGAATTAGAAATAAAGTTAGATGGATTTAATATATTTTCTGGATCATGCCCAGCTGCGGCCATGATTAGAGTATATTACAAAACCCTAAACACCTTAGAACATATAGGGGTTGTAAATAAAAGAACTTTAGGATCAACAGACTATTTTCAAATAGATCCAACTAAAGAAAATGTGTTTGTCCCAAGAACTTTAGTTTGGAATCAAATCAAGCTTCCTGATGACGGTTACTAAAGAAATCAGTACCAGTTGTCAGAAAAGAACAAAGTACATTAGATACAATTATTACAAATTCTGAAGGAGATGTCTTTATTAGGTTCAAAGAGGAATTCAAAGAAACTCTAGTTATAGGTTAGAACCTGTACAAGTCCAAATAAATCCATCCAGACATAGTTGTTCTAACTCTTCACTTTCAAAATTAAGTAATGTAAACTTTGAATCAAAAATCCCTCAACTAAGATATGAAGAACTTCAATCTCCACCTACCTCTCCTACCTATTCCCAAATGACTGACCGAAAAGACCCAGAATTATATGTGATTAGTACTGAATTTGAACCAACCTTGGGAAAAGACTTAGAAGATTTTAAAATGCAAAATAAACTTTTAGCAATCCACTCCAAAGAACAGATGAATAGATTACAAATTGAATACTACACCTTTCTAAAAATGACTAAAAATAATATCATTCTTAAATGGTACACACTTATAAAAGAAGACACAAAAGATATTAATATGATTTTAAAAAATAATAAAGAAATTAAGAACCCAGAACCATCTAATCCAAAAATCATAGTCTCTTGGCAAGATGGGAAAGGGAGAGTCATTGAAAAATACATTCTCCTCTTCAGGAAATTAGAATACCTGTTAAAGGAACCCAAATAACTGCCTCACTATTTAAGATTAAGACAGATCCACTAGAAACTCCAAATGGTAGAGACATTAAAATATTATAGAACAAATAAGTTTACAAATCAAAGTCTTAAACTTAGGTTATCAATTAATTAGAGTAGAAATAATTAAAGAAGAAAAGTTTGGAGTTCAAGATAAAATCTCTTTACCCATTTTAAACCTTTGAAATAATAAAAATAGTCAAGAGAATTAAACACTAATATTATGGAAGAAATAAATAAAAGGCTTCAAGCAGTAGAAAGGATCCAAAGAGTAGAAGATACCCTAGAACAGTCTGTTAGACCTAGAACAGTAGCCACCTTGACCCAGCACGTTTCATCTTTCATCAGAAAGTGAAATTTTTAGTGAAGAAGAACATCAAGTAAATAAGATTACCAATTGGAGTAGTCATGCTAGAAAATGTATTACCCAAGACCTACCCTTCCAGACTTAGTCTTAGAAGAAAGAGGACAAATAACCCAAATCAATATTCGACTAATACTATCTATGAATGGAACATAGATGGGGTAACCGAATATGGCATCTAAAATATACTTCAGGAAATGACTATGGTATCAAATGCTTACAAAATCAAAAATACACCTGACCATGCTATTGTTCAAAATCTTATAGCTGGTTTCACTAGTTAGTTGAAGGATTGGTGGGATCATTACTTAGATGATATAGATAGAAATCAGATCCTTACTACAGTTAGAAAAACTACAGATGGAACAGTTCTCAAAGATGAGGAAGGAACAGGCATACAGGATGCTGTTCCCACCCTTATCTTTGCAATTGCTAAATATTTTCTAGGAGATCCATCAAAACTGAGAGATCGGACTACAGAAATTTTGACAAATTTAAGATGCAAAAAGCTACAAGATTTTAGATGGTATAAAGATATCTTCTTAACAAAAGTAATGATTAAAGAAAATTGCAACCAACCTTTCTGGAACAAAATTTATTGCAGGACTCCCTATCGTATTTTCTGAAAAAATCAGAACTAAACTTAGGAATCAAAATAATAGTAGAATTTTCTTATGATAAATTAACATATAGAGATCTAGTTAATATCATAAATGAAGAAGGATTACTACTTCATAGTGATCTAAAACTCAAACAATAAATTAAAAAGAACAACTAAATTCTAAAAAAGAGTTAGGAAATTTTTGCGAACAATTTGGTCTTCAACCTCTTAAAACCCAAAACCCAAAAATCTAAAAAACTATGAAAATATTGCTACAAGGAAAGAACTCAATCCATTAAAGAAAAATCAAAATCTCTAAAAAGAAATAAGAAAACCAAGCTACCCCAATATAAGCCTAAGAAATCTAGTTGGCCTAGAATGAAAACATCACCACCAATTTGTTATAAATGTGGAAAAGTGAGACATTTTAGTCAAGATTGTAAGGTAAAGAAAAATAAATAATCTAGAATTAGATGAATTTGACCTTTAAATCAATAAAAATTTACTCCTAGAATCAGATTCAGAGTCTGATATCTCTCAAGATTTTGAAGATGATGCTAAATTATCCTCAGAATCTGAAGATAAAAAAGAGATCTGTGTAATTACAAGAGAACAAACTTATTATTAGACTTCATAGATAAAATAGAAGATCCTGAACAAAGAAAAGAGTACCTAGCCAAACTCAAAGAAACTATAGAAGAAGAAGCTAATGTAAAGAAAATAAAAACAACTTATAGCCTAAACAATATTTTAAAAAGGTTTGAATCACCAAAAGAGAAAGAAATAACCACTCAAGAACTTCAAATAGAAATTAATCTTTTAAAATTAGAAATTGAACAAATAAAAGAACACCTTAAGAATTTCAGTGACAAAAGATCTATAGAAGGTGATATAAAAATTTTAAACCAAATAAATGTGCAAAAATGGAGCATCAAAATAAGTCTAATCATAAAAAATGAATTTAAACTCAACACAATAGCACTATTAGACTCTGGAGCTGATCTAAATTGTATTCATGAAGGATTGATTCTAATAAAGTATTTTGAAAAAATAAATAAAATTTAAGAACTGCTAGTGGCTCAAAACTCAATATAGATTATCAGTTAACAAATGTCAAAATCTGCAATAATGATATTGATATTCAAACTTCATTCATTTTAGTAAAAATCTAAATCAATCAGTAATTTTAGAAATACCATTTCTCAACTTAATTAAGCCACTTTATATAGATGATGAAGGAATTACTGAAAAAATTTTAGAACAAGATTTACGTTTTCAATTTATTTAAAATCTCTGTCAAAAAAGGGTTTCCACAAACAAACTTCCTTCCTTCCTGTCATGTCCTTTCTTGAAGAAAATAAATATAAATATAAATTCCATATGAGAGTTTTTTCCAAACCCATCCATAAAATTTGACCAAAGGAACTATCAAAGGAACATCATTTTATACAGGTATGAAATTCTTTACTCTCTATCTTCCCCAAAGCAAACCATCATCATCCCCGGCTTCCACCTCAGAATAACATTCTTGAAGCTATCAAATATTTGAAGAAGGAAAAAAAACTATGCTAAATCTTTCTTCCAATCCAGAGAAGGAAAAAAGACTACGCTAATCCTTCTCCAAGTTGATTACATAATTTCTTCAAAAGCAACAGATAGTAGATATTCCATCTAAGTCATACTAACAACAAAAGTTGTCCCTTCATCAACCAGTAGCAAATTAGCATATACTCCATTCAAATGTTTCATTGTAAAAGTTGTTTCTCCACTAGCAAGATATCCAAGCCAACAACAAGCCACCTCACCAAAGTGATACTTCACCAACAAGCCATCAGTTGGCCACTTCACCGACAAAATTACTTTCCTCACCAACAAGTTGCTACAATACTGGCAAAGTTGATTACCACCAAAAGATGCTTCACCGATAAGTCACCTCAGTAGGAGGCCACCTCACCAATAAAGTTATTTCACCATCAAGCTACTTTAGTACCAAGTTGATTAGTCACCAAGTTACTTCACCACCAAGCAAGATGATCTTACTACACCGCCAAGCAAGAAGACCTCCAAACCTTCTATAAGAAGATCCCAAATGCGACCATTGGAGGGGGAGGCTCGGCAGTGATTCAAGAGCAATCCTAAGAGCCAAGAGCTCTCCTGAAAAATTTATTGAAGATCATATATCAGGTAGAAGCTATAAGCCAGAGAGGGAGTGTTCCACCAAATAGTCCTCTTCTTCCTCCTGTCTTGTATCCTTGTATAGTTTCTTGTACAGTCCCTTCTTTATATAGTCCCCCTTCAGTGTTTGTTCAAGAGTCCTATACATAAGTTTAAAGTTTGTTCCAGCAGTCCGTAGTCGGAGAGAAGCAAGCTCCTGCTAGTTATCTCCATCCTTTGTAAATATACTGTTCCTTTATTTCTTCGTCGTGTAAGTTTTCCATGTGTGTTTCCATCTGTACATTCTCATGCATGTTTTAACAAATTTTAGTTACTTTGTTACTTTATTTCTTTATTTGTTTTTTATTTCTTTATGTTATTTTATTTAAATATTATTTTAATACTGTTTATATAGTGTTTACTTTTCTTAAGTTTCATCTTCTTCATTGTTGCATGCATCCTGCATTCATAGTTATTATTCATAATACTATTCATATCTATTTCTGTGGAATTACTATTTCGCAAAAATACTATTTGCATAGTAGAAATACTAGTTGCATGTTGCATATTCTTCCATCATTCGCTTGCATCAATTTAAAATACTATTTCAAAAATACTATTTGCAAACTATTTCAATACAATTTATATACTATTTAAAAAAATAATAATAAAAAATTATAGTAAGTAAGTAACTTACATATAAATAATAGGATAAATAATATTTAATATAAATTAAACTATATTAAAAATATATAAAAAATCAAAAATTAAAAATCAAAAAAGATAACTAACCTATAGGTAACTTAACTAGTAAGTCACTATAGGTAACCACTAATTAGTAGTAGTAACCTTAGGTCTAACCCATAGTTATCTATAGGTAACTCGTAGTATATCTCTAGGTTAACCCTTTAGGTAAACCTTTAGGAAACCCATAGGTTCCCGTAGGAAACCTTAGTATAACCTTAGGAACCCCCATAGATAGCCTAGTAACCTTAGTATCACCCTTAGGTAACCTATAGTAACCCTTAGGAAGGTAACCCTTAGGTTCCTTAACTAGTAAGTAACCTTAAGGACAACCTGTAGAATTCAACCTGTGGTATCCATCTGCTAGTGTTCACCTCATAGTGCCCACCATAGTATCCACTCTGTCATCCACCATAGTGTCTGCCTAATAGTATCCATTCTGTTTGTCCTCCACCAATAGCTTCCCTCTGTGTCCAACATTAGTGTCCAGCCTTAGGTGTCCAACCTTAGTGTCCAACTTAGGTGTCCAACCTTAGTGCCCAACCTTAGGTGTCCAGCCTTAGTATTGTCCATTCACCCATAGTGTCTAGAGTCAGAGACCAACCTTAGGTTCTACCAGTCTAACCTTAGGTTCAACCATAGGCCAGTTCACTTATAGTGTTCGATCTTAGGTGTTAGTGTCGTCCAACTTTAGAGTTTACCCAGTTCACCCTTAGGAGACCTATAACCCAGTGTTTACCCAATAGAGTGTCTACCCAGTATAGTGTGTCCATAATCCACCCTTAGTCTAGGATTAAATAACCCAACTAGGATTAGATAACTTATAGGTAGATAGTAGGAGTCTTGGCAGAATAAAATAGAGTATAGGAGCCTTGACAGAATAAAGTAGAATAGAGCCCATGGTGTCGGTCCCCCATGGTAATAGAGTCCTAGGATAGAGTCATACTAGTATAGAGTGTAGATTAGAATTATAGTATAAGTTTTGGTAGAGTAGATTTAGATAATTAATCTTAGTATAGATCTAGATATAGATAGTTTAGTATATATTAGTCTGAATTAATTAAACTGTGTACTCTATCTGTACCTTAGGAGACTTATGGCTATGAAAGTTTTAACTTGAGTCTTGGTTTTAGAAGGTTTAGTTTATATTTCATAGTTAATCTGTAATCTGTTAGTAGTTTCTTGGTGGGCCTTACTCTCTGGTATCTTAGAGTAAGCAAGATTCTACTTATAGGTTCTAATACATAAACCTTAGGATTAGGATTAGGTATCCTAGGATAGGTTTAATTTGTAGTCTATTAGTAGTGTCTTGGCAGGCCTCACTCTTTGAGTGAGCAAGATCCTACTCATAGATTCTATTATAAAAATCCTAGGATATCAGAGTCCGGGAGGGAGATTTAGTATAATTAGATCTTTCAATTTTCATGTTTTGATAATAGAGCCCGAAGAGAGAGAAGTAGTATAGAAGGATCAGGGTTTGAGGAGCAGTAGGGGCCTCAATCAAGATTACTCAGGCTTAGTCCAAGGAGAAGTAAAATTTTGGTAAGAACCTTTAGCTTGGTCCAAGGAGCATAGTGGTTGTACGACTGATAATCACCTAAGTTTGATCTAAGGAGCAGAGAGGTTATACGACTGGCGGATTGTATAATTGACGGATTGTATAACTGATGAAAACTCAGATGTACCTTCGGATGTAGGGCTGCTTCAAGACATGCCATTACCGATGAAAGGTCAGGGAGAGCCGTTAATAGGCGCAGGTAGTAAAGACTGTAGAGAGAACTACCTTTAGCACCTAAATTGGGTAACCATTTCAGATCCTCGTTTCAGATCCTCCTGTGTTAAGTCTCCTAAAGTAGGTACTATTTAGATCCTACTGTGTTAAATTTCTAAAAAAAGATCTCTTACCTTAATAATACTGTTAAGTCTCTTAAGATGGGTATCTTTTTTTGACTGCTTACCTTAATGATATTGTTAAGTCTCCTAAGATAGTTATCTTTTCTTGATCTTCCTTTACTAAGTCTTTCTACTTTTGGAATTGTTATCACAAAATGGTAGCAAGGATCTTGTAGAGAGTCTAACATCTTGTAGAGAGTCTAACATATAGGTAGAATATCTTAAGTAATAGTATTTAGGTATTAAATATTTTCTTCTATAGTCTCTATCTGTATATTACTTAGGTAAGTAGTTAGAAATCTTATTTTTTCATTCTTTTATTCTTTTATTCTTAAGACACTAATCTTATAGAATATAGAAATTTTATTCTTTAATATCTAGACTACTAAGGTAGCTAGGTATCTAACCTTTAGGAATCTAATCTTTCCTTAGACAGTAGTTTCCTTATAAAAAATAACTAACATACCTTAGCCATTCCTAAGAACTCCTAATTATCTTCCTTATAGGCATAAGACTTTCCAGTCATTTTCTTAAGTCTTTCCTAACCCTAGATTTCTTGGTCACCTTCCCTATAAAAGATGGATTTGTATCTAGAAGATATTTTAGGCTATCCAGATGATGATCAGGATGATATCCAATCTTTTTACTCTGAATCTGACAATGAGAATGAAAGCCAAGATTATTATCCTCAATATCAATCATTCTCATATTCTGCAAATAAAATGAGCCCTAGATGAATCTCCAAAATTAGCTCCAAATCATCTAGCCCTAGACCAAATTCCAAAATAAAACTCTATCCTATATATACAAACACAACCTTGAATATAAAGAAATATTTACAAAAGACTTCTTTGCTGATTGTAATAAATTTAAAAGACAAAAAATTTTCAACTCCTTTAACAAAACCCAAATAGAAGAAATCCAATCTAGATACTATACTTTTATGAAATCAAATGAGACTTCTATTAAATTCTTTGATTGGTTCGAAAATATGATAGTTTAGGTCAATCTAGAACTAGTGGTAAACCAATTTCCAAAGTTGAAATGAATATGCCAAATTTAAGAAACAAACATAGCTCTGAAATTATAAAAAGAGTAATGAATGTAGTTGTATAAATAAGAAAATATCAATCTATTGGGAGAAAGGGAAAAGAGTCATTGAATATCTTTGTCCATGCCTACAAAATGATAAAGATCCTTAACCTAAGGATTCTCCTTCTAAAACCGAAGATATAACTCATCAAGTTTCTAAAGAAATAAAACATAATAAAGAATCAGAAATTGAAGAATAGGATTGTTAAACCCTTAACCTATCTAGACTCTAAGACAATAATAGATCAACTAACTAAAGAAGAATTAATAGAAACCATAAAGACTTACCAAACAAGTAAAATATTTGAGGATACTAAATCTTTAAAGATGAAACTCATGAAGATAATCTTAAAAACACTAAAATGCATCATTCTATAAGAAACTTAGAACGTTAAAAAAATGAAATTCAGGAAAGGGATCATCTAGAAGAAATTCATTCTCTCGAAGAAACTAGTCCTGAAACAAAAGTTCAGAAAGAAGTTCCAGACTTGGCTCCAGACCTGGTTCCAAATAATTATTTTCTGACAATCAAGATACAGAATTATACCCTATCAAAATATATAATGAAAACCCACAAAATTTTGGCCACACTTACCATGAAATATTAAAAATTATGTCCTAAAGCCAATCATCTATGTTGTAGATGATTGTACTCCATACATGTATATGAATTATAAAATGATAAATATTATCTGACAAGATTCATCATAAAGAATCTATTTTTCTAAATAGAACTCATATGTTATGATGAAGTCCTTAGAGCTACTTCCAAAATGATAAAGGAGGATTTATCATGTGGTTCTTAAATTCTGCTCGTGACCAAATGATATAATTGTTATAAGGACGATAATTGTATCGAGTGTAGGTCGTTGTGTGTCATATTAGTTGGTTGTCTTCTTAACCAAGACGTGTGGTGACACGGGTATGGCATATGAGTGATTTGTAGGAGTATATTTCACTGAGCGTGATCACTTTCAGAGCACTCTACTATCAAGGGTTGCTCTGATGGGATATGGATATATGTATCCTTCTAACCTGAGACCGCCTCGATGACTTACAAGCAACTCATTGTGCTTTGATGCTGGACTATTCAAATTTTTAATTCGATGATGAAAGATTTTGGGTACAATCAAGACTTGTGAAGTCTGAGTGCGAGTCAAGATGAGATTGACCGCTCCAAGTAAAATTGAAGATGATGCATTACTGTATTTCAATTTAGTAAAACATTGACCAAAGTAGTCCTAGTGAGGAGTCATAGGATTTTTGAGGTTGAGACATAATGTGGACCACTCATCCTGGTTTGACAGTTTAACCCAAAGTCATCTTTGAGCATCAAGTGTCAAAGGGATGAATTATACAGTAACTATATCTACATGGGTTCTAGAGTATTGCTGGGCATACATTCGTCCTATCCATATGTCGGAAACCATTGCTAAATAGTAACATCGATTAGTACAAAAATTATTCTTATACTATCGACTTAGGTTCGAACCTATAGGATCACACACATAGAAGTACCATCTGATCAAATGGCTGATCAACGATTATGAATTGTTGAAGGATTTAATTATCAATGTGATTGATAATTAATTCTTTATAAATATTATAATAAATTATTTATTAATAATTGATAAATTAAAGGAATAATTAATTAATAATATGATTATTAATTGACTTAATTTGATTAAGTAATGGAGATTGGATCAAATCTAATTGAATTGGATTCAATTAGGTTTACTTTGGATTGATTGGATGCAACCCTATTGAATGACAGAGCTTGTTCCAATTAATCTTAGAGATGAAAATTAAATTTTGAGTTGAATAAGATTCAATTTAGTTTGATGTAGACTTTGATTGGATCAAACTCTATTGGATAATAGGCTTGATTGGATCAAGCCCTATTGATCAATAACTTCCTTGATATCTATTAAGAATCAATCCTTGGATCAATGGGATTTTAATCTAACTAATTCTTTAATTGGATTGGGCCTAATTGATTTCATAATTGGACTAGGACCTAATTAGTTAGTTTGTTATAACTAGTTCCTAAATTAGTTAGGATTGGATCCAAAATTAGTTAGAGTTTGACCAAGATTCATGAATCCTATTTAGAATAGGGCTGAACCAACTCCCTCCACCCATCTATTTAAGTCTCTATGCCACACCACCTCTTCACCATGGAATATATCACACCCCACATAAGGTACCATGTCCTCCCCTCTCTTCCGTGTAAAAAGGAAGCCATCCCTCCCTCTTTTGGTCGCCAAAAAGAAAGAAGGGGCATCCAATCCAAGAGTTGGACGCCCCATATCCCATGCATCTAGGCTTCCTTCCCAACTCCTTTTGAAGGGATTTTGTGAGACTTTTGTACTGGTTCTTAGGTGTCAAAGAGATGCTCTCTTGCTGGTTTTACAGTAAAAAATTGGAGAAGAAAAAATTTTTCCAACGAGAG
>KE505330.1:348619-359575 GCA_000441515.1 Elaeis oleifera | reverse complement strand
GGATTTATGGGTTAGCTTGATCAGGTCATCTTAATTAGGTTAGACCTAAGGTTAGAATCAAAGAGTTAATGGATCAAATAGAGAAATTAATTAAATCTAACCAAATATTGAATTAGATTAAATCAGGATTTCTCTAGAACCAATGTAATAGTTATAGATGGTCAAGTCTATGTCTTTGATTAGACCAAATGGACCTTGATCGTAACTCAGTGGTCGAGTCTGAGTTTTTAGGCAAACCTAATTGAAACTAATGAACCAATGGTGTTTAAGATAAGTTTGGCATTTCGATCGATGGTTTAATTGGAAGCAGTTTATTTGACCATTTTGATGGTGTCTAAGGCAAGCTTAGCATATCCTCCCATCGATCTCACTTATCTGATCGATATGGTTAATCAGCTTTTGATTAGGTTGCTCATTGATTTGTGCTAACCTATGCTGTATAGGTAAATCAGTGTGACTGATTTAGGTGATCTTAGATTGACCTATCTGTAGTCCTCTTTATGACTTGTTAAAGTCAGTAGGAGGATTGTTAATTAGCTGATCAAATCTCTTCTCTAAATTAATTCTTAAATTCTCTAAATTATTAGGTCCTAAAATGAGATAGTTATGGTGATAACTTGATCATAGCCTCCTATTAAGGTGAATGGTAATAGGTCCATTCTTTCTGATTGACATTGCAGGTGCCATCCGTCTGATGTTTCTCTAAATAATAAAATTATCATTCATCATATGATGACTTTATTGTACTATCTGATGAATGGTTGGGTTGGTCGAGCCATACTCGGGCCTGATCATTCATTAGTTAGAATCATTGAGTAGGTTCATATTAAGGTTGGACCTAATCGAAACTTTCAGTGGAGGTCCATCGCCTACTAAAATAAAATCTGGGGCCAAACTTAATACTAAAATTATTTGAAGAAATAGTTGATTGAGAACTTATCCATAAATGCATATAGATTGGTCGAGCCATACTCGGGCCTGTATATAGTCTATATGTATTCTAGTACCCACTAAGGTATTAGGATAATTCTTCAAATTAGAGGTAGAGGCTACCAATTCGACTAAAATAGTGAAAGAACCTTTAGACTAAAGTCTAAGTCTTTAGACTTAATCTATTCATAAACATAGAGGTCTTGTATTTTTCTTTCAGTTATAGTTAGATGTCCGTTGCTCCGTTCACTGTTTAATATTAACTTATTTATAGGACTCAACTTCGATAGTTGGTATTAAAAGTTGTAAATAGTTTTAGGGTACGAACGGATCCTATATATGATTACAGATCCAACATCTAATGTTCCCACATCTAACACATATGATGCGATCAAAGGCACTTATTAGAAGTGACCAAATGATCGTATCATCGTGTGGTATTTTTGAGAGCACCAAAGAACATAATTTAGTTATAAATTCGATGATGCTCAATGGAGAAAAATCTTTGAAATATTGAAGGAGTTCTTTTGCACCTCTGAAGACGTATCTTCAGTGGGACAACAATCTTTTGAGAAAAAAAAAAAGAAGGTGCAAAAGAGTCGTGCTTGGGCTGAGGAGTCTGAACTGACAAAAGAGTCTAAGGTTAACCTAGTCGGGCAGAGTTTCTTGATCCAAACAGGATAAGAAAGAAAAATCAACAAAGGGTTGCTGAACAAGGTACTTATATGATAACACTTTGTGATTTCTCTAACTATGATACTACTATGAATATTGGATATCGAAAGTCCATGCAAATTGTTGCAATGACTTTAGGTTAGTAGAAAGATTGAAAACAACCAAAGATTCCTGAATGTTGGAGCTGAAAGTTATATTTTAATTCTGGCTTTGGAAATTCTCAAATAAGTTTTCGATTCTAATAATGTCATTTTCGATGATTGTCACCATTATCTATTTTGACGAATATAATTTTTGTAGGCCTTCTGGCTAAAGATAGATTTATATTATCAACATAGAATAATTTTATGATATCATTATGGATGATGTCAAAATCATGGTGGACAACTAAAGAAATGGCATTTACGAATGGTCACAGCCTATTAGTGTACTGTATACAGCAAACAAACACTTTAAAATAGATAATGTCATGGAAGCCTATCTTTGATAATTTAGGCTTGATCATATAAATAAGAATAGGATCAATAGGAGATAATTCTCGAAGTCAATTATCATGAATTATTATCAACCTGTCAATCCTATCTCCTTAGTAAGATGATCAAGTCACCTTTTACTAAAAAGATGAATGAGTTAATGATGTTCTGAGTCTGATATATATTGATGTATTGGATCTACAAACATGTTTGTCACAAATTTGGATTATTTGAAATGTTCAAATAATTTTTTAATGAGGTAGAGAAACAAACTGGGAGATCATTGAAACTCTTCGGTCAGACCAAGGAGGAGAATACCTTTTGATAAATTTTTGACATATTTAGAAGAGAATAGGATTCTCTTTTATTGAAATCAATTTTGTTAGATATAGTTCGATCTATGATGGGATTTACAAGTCTGCAAGTCTCCTTTTAGGATTATGCTCTTGAGATTACTTGTCATGTTCTTAACTGGATTCCGAACTAATCAGTCGTAAAGACTCCATATGAGATATGGACTAGGCGTAAGCCAATACTCTCTTACCTTAAGATTTGAAATATTTATTTATGTCAAGCATTTGTAGACTGATTAGCTTGGATTCTAGTCGTATATATATTATTTGTAGGATAACCCCAAAGAATCTAAGGGATATAACTTCTATCTTGCTAAAGAACAAGAGTTGTTCGACATTCTTTTAGAAAGGAGTACCTTGGTGAAGGAACTAATGACTCTAATGTGGAATTTATGAAGTTCAACAGGATGAAGAATCGACACAATCTACTGAACCCATAGAACTAGATTTGATTAGATCAAACTCAGAACCTATTGTAGAAGCATCATTAAAGAGATCCGATAGAGTACTGTATCTGTCAAATAGATACTTCGATTTCTAATTTTGGAACGTGATCCTATTGAACTTGATGAGAACAACAAGGATCTGATCACCTACATGAATGTCATGTAGTGATCCAACTTCGATTAGTGGCTTGGAGCCATAAAGTTCGAAATGAAGTTCATAATGGTCAACAATGTATGGACACTCGTTGATCCACTCAAAAGGATAAAGTCGATAGGGTGTAAGTGATCTTCAATAGGATCAGAGGGTGCAGATGAGAAGGTGGAGACCTACAAAGCTCGTCTGATTGCTTAAGAATATTGTCAATGTTATGGTATTGACCATAATGAGACATTTTCTCTTATGGCAATGCTAAATATTTTAAAGTTGGAACATGCATTTTGATAAGTGATCAAAACATATGGCTTTGTTAAGAACGAAGATAAACCCTGCAAATATAAATGGATTAATAGTTCTGTGAGTATATTTCTTATTTGTATGTGAATGAAATTCTCTTAATCAAAATGGCATTCCTTACATTACAGAGAATAAAGATTTCACTGTTATCATTGTTCTCCATAAAGGATTTGAGAAAACATCCTCATCTTAGGAATGAAGATCTATAGAGATAGATCTAAGAGCCTGCTAAGGTTATCCCAATCCAACGTACATAGAATATTATGATTAAATTTATTCTATCATGTACACCATGTACGAGATAGGATATGGTATACTCACTAAAGTAGTGAGTGGATACCTGCAAGATTTGGGTGAGAATCACTGAAAGGTCATCCTTAAGTATTTAAAAAATACTAAGGACCGATGACACGGTCATAGAGAATCTGATTTAAAATTTATAGAGTATGACTTCAATTTTTAGTTGGATATAATAATAGCAAAAATATGTCAGAATACACTCTTATCCTAAATAATAGAGCAATCTGCTGAAAAAGTTCCAAACAGAAAATTATAGTCAAATTCAAAATGTGAGGCAGAATGCATTGCAGCATCCGATGCTTGTAAGGAAGCTATGTGATTGTATAGATTCACTGACAAGCTAGGAATGGTACCCTCCAATGATAGTCCTATTGTATTGTACAGCACCAGAGCCATAACTCATACTGAGGAGCCAAAGTCCTATTAGCGTACCAAGTATTTTGCATCGCTACCATCTTATTCGAAAAATCTGTTAAGGTGATGTTGAAATTTAAAAAATCAACAGAAAGGAGAATCTGAACAACCCATTTACTAAAGTCTCGGTATCTAAGAGTTCTGAGATAATAAATCGAAGATGGATATATGATACTATACTGATTTGCTTTAGTCCAAGTGAGAGTTATTAGAAATATATCCTAAAGCCAATCATTTGACGATTGTGCTAATTATAAATATATATGAATTAATCAATAATAAAATTATTTGATCTTTTTCATCACAAGGTTACATCTTCTAACAAACTTCTATGTTGTGATGAAGTCCTTAAGATTACTTTGATCGATAAAGGAGGATTCATCGCGTAGTCTTTAAACTGGTTCGCGACCAAACGATACGCTATTAGTAGGACAATAGCGATATCAAGTGTAGGTTGTTATGTGCCATATACGTTGATTGTCCTCATAACCAAATGGTGTAGAGACACTGATATGGTATGCAAGTGAGATGTAGGAGTGCATTGTCACTGAACGTGACCAACTGCGGAGTTCTCTGCTATCAAGAGTGGCTCGCGAAGGGTATGGGTATAAGTATTCCTCCGACCTAAGATCACCATGGTGACTTACAAGCAACTTACTGTATTTTAATATCAGACTATCTGAATTTTAATTCAGTGATGAAAATTTTGGTGTAGTCAAGTACTTGTCAAGTCAGTGCATGAGTCAAGATGGGATTGATCTCTCTGAATTAGTAGGAGTTAATGCATCAATATATTTCAATTTAGTAAAACCTAAGCCCAAGTAATCTATATGATGGATTTGAAAGATTGAAATACAATATGAATGATTATTATAGGATTGATAGTGAAACCCTGGGTCATCCTTGAGCATTAGGATTAAAGAGATGAATTATACGGCAACCATACACCAGTAGGTTCTTGAATGTTGGTTCGCCATCATTCGACCTATCCAGACATCGGGTCCTATTGCTAGATAGTTACATCGATTGGTTCAAAAATTTATTCCTGTGCTACTGGCTTAGGTTCGAACCTATGGGGTCACACTCAAAAGAAGTTTCTGACTGATCAACGATTAAGAATCATTCAAGGGTTTAATCGTTAATTTGATGGATGGTTAATCATATGCAAAAGTTACAATAAATTTATTTATTGAGTGTTAGTGAAGTAATGGAGGATTAATTAATAATTAAATTACTGATTAGCTCAATTTGATTGAGCAAATAGGATTAGAGAAAATCTAATTGAATTAGATTCAATTAAGTTTGGCCTGATTAGGTTATGAGATTACCTAATCGCTAAGGAAGAATTATTCCTGATTTGATTAGAATTTTAGTTCAATTAATTCTTAATTTGATTAAAATTTGATTAAAAAATTATAAATCTAATTAGATTGGATTTCATCTATTTATTGGGTTTAACCAAATGTGATTTGGTTTGGAATCAAATAAGAAAACTAAGAGTCCATAAAAAATGGACTCTTCTTCCCTTGCACCATAACTTTGGACGCCACTTCTCATCACACACAAAAGGTTTTTTGTGTGAGATTTCTCAATGCCAAAAGGCCTTCCACCCTTCCTTTCTCACATCTAAAATTGGATATAATCTGGTGTTAAATGGTATGTTCAAATTTGATTTGAATTGGTTACCATATATGGATAATGTTTGACCTTATCTATAACCTTGCCGCCCACTTCCTTCTTTTCTCTTTCTTTTGTGTGACAAAAGGAAAATTTTCAACATGAGAAATCAGCTAGAGATCTGCTTTACCATGGAAATATTGGGTTGGGGTGTCCCATATTTTATTTGGCGTGGAATTGGGAGATAGGGCGACAACACATCAAGAGTCCAATATCTTTAGGACTCTTCAAACCCTATCTTCTTTCATGCAAAATAAGGGGTTATTTTCTCTTTTGTGCATGTAAGAGAGAGGAGGAAGAGGTCTTCATGGTGAAGGTTTTTGGCATGGTTCCTTAGCATGAAAAAAAATTAGAGGAGAGTCCTCTCCTCTTGGGTGAGCATAAAAAATCTAGAAACCCTAGGGTTTGGATCTAGGGTTTGGGAAGAGAGAAAAATAAGAAAAAAAATTATTTCTTCTCCATACTTCTTTCTCATCTCCATCTCCTTTAGATGTCTTTCTTAACGTCTGAAAAGGTTTAAGAGATTTAAAGAAAGATTCAGATCAGTCAAGAAAATGATCTTCGTGCGAGCTAGCACTCCCGAGAAGATCGATCAGATCGAGACATTGAGTGGACTTTTCGTAGAGGATGGACACATATGCGGCTCCAAGCAACCAGTGAAGATCTTCTTTACCATGTCTCTTAGCAGTGGTGATCATCAATCCACACTTAGATATCAAGTTCTGAACTCAAATTAGAAGTAGATTTAATCTACTGCTCATATATATGCATGCAGATTTTATCTTCTGATTTTTTCAGATCTTATATGCAACATACCATGTCATAGATCCTAGAGTTGGTTGATTTGATGATTAGATCATATACATATTAAGTTAATATGATTAATCTAGTTATCTTCTGCTATATTTTATTTAAAATTTTTGAATATCCATGAAATCGTCTATATTTTCCAACAGGCAAAGGTTTGACTCTTCTTTCCTTTGACATTCTTCCTCACTTGAAGAAAAATCCTCATTATTGCTTTATATTGCTTTTAGTGCCTTCTTTCTTGGGTTCTTGGAGCTTTTCTTTATAAATAGACAATCCATCCAAAAATAGACAATCCATCTAAAAATGTTCTTTTCTTTCTCTTTCTCTTTCTCTTTGCTACCATCTCCCTTGTTGTACCTTTTTCTTGGTTCAATTTTTTTTTCTCATAAATTTTTTGAACCTTTTTGCTATCATGGCCATCTCCTCATCATTTTTTGAATCTTTTTTGGAGTCACTTTCTTCTTCATGGATGGCAGCAGCTTTAAGGGTAATAGACTTCTTTTTCCTCATCTTTTCTTTTTTCTCTTGGTTCATGTTCAATTCATAGGTTATGAGTAAACCAATCAGCTTCTCCAATGCAAGATTATTCAAGTCCTTCACCTCTTGAATCGTAGTTACCTTTGACTCCTAATTCTTTGACAAAGATCTAAGAATTTTACGCACAATATCACTATTAATATAGTCTCTTTCGAGACTCTTTAAGTCATTCAAAATATCAGTGAATCTTATGAATATTTCGGTGATTGTTTCATGCGGTTCTATTTTAAATAGTTCATATTGTATACCAACATATTTATCTTTATTTTTTGACTTGATTAGTATCCTCATGGGTGACTTCAAGTCTATTCTAAATCTTTTGGTGGATAAACATGTTGATATCCTATTGAATCCATTTGCATCCAAAGCATAATATAGAATATTCATTGCTTTGGCATTAAGTTGAGCTAGTCTCTTGTCATATTCATCCTAATTCTTATCAGATTTGGAGGTGAACACTCCATCAACAGTGATTTTGGATGTATGTGGGCCATTAACTATGACATTCCACATGTCATAATCTTGTGCTTAGATGAATATTCTTATTCTTGCTTTCCAATAGATGTAGTTAGTTCCATTGAAGAGTAGAGGTCTATTGGTTGATTGTCCCTCAATCAATGAAGTCTTAATTAGGTTTGTCATTTAATCTTTAGCTCTGTAACTGTTAGGTTAACAACTAATATTAGAGCACCTACTTTGATACCACTTGTTGCCCAAAGATGGCTACCCAAGAGAGGGAATGAATTGGGTATTTAAAATTTTAAGCTACTTATGTATAGAAATTTAATAACTAAGTGCTTTATAAGACAAGTAAACTATGTGCAATAAGTAAGAACAATAAATAAACAAGCACACAATCACAAGCTTAAAGTTTTATAGTGGTTCGGTATCAAACACGGTACCTACATCCACTCTCCAAGTAAATCACTTAGAAATTTAACTATAATTTACTATAAGAATTATAGTCTGATTATTTTCTTTGCGATCACAATCCAATCCTGTTGGTTTTATCCTAGATTTACTAAGTACAATCGTACAATGATTATTTTACACAGACTAACAATCAATCTCGATTGATTTTACACTTGGCTTACCAATCAAACCAATACAATGTCCAACTCTAGGCTTGAACTAACCCAAGTTTCTCATCCCAAGAACTTGAAATGCCACATAGTTAATACAAGATTAAAGTACAGAAAATAAATACAATAAACCCAAGAGAAGAAAATCGGAGTTGCTCACTGGTAGCTAAACTTCTTCTCCTTGAATGCTTGAGAGATGTGAGTGAAGATCTTCAATGATGATTTTCTGACTTCTCTCAGTTTGAGAAAGGTGGAAGGACAGTAAAAGATCAGTAGAACACTCCTTCCTTTCACTATTCAGCTCAAAACAGAAAAACTCCTGAAAGCTCTTCATTAGGGTTCCAAAAGATCCTTTTAATACTCCAAAGGTTTCCTTATATAATGCTGATATTTTTCATCACTTAAAATTATTTAGAGATCTTCTAAAAAGTACTCTAACCTTTGGAGATGCGAAAATAGCCATTGGAGATCGCATGGGATAAAAAGCTGCACATTCCAAAACTAGCCATTACAGACACTGGGTCGGCTCAATTTTACTCTGAGTCGGCTCAATCTATTACTGGATCGGCTCAGTTCTTCACTAGATCGGCTAAGTCACAACAGACTGAAATTAAACTTTCTGTCTTTTTGCTCTGCTGCTCAGTTGGTCGACTCAGTCTGAAATTGGGTCGACTCAATTTGAAATTGGGTCGACTCATTTTTAAACTTGATCGATTTAGTATCAGGAGGCTGAAAATAAGCTTTCTATCTTTTTGCTCTATTGCTTAGTTGGTCGGCTCAGTCTTGAACTGGATCGGCTCACTTTGCACTGGGTCGGCTAACTGAACTGTTACATGAAACTTCAGCCTTTCTATCTTTTGACTATTTTTTGCCACTAAATCAGCTCAGTTAAAATTGGATCGACTCAGTTTCATGCCAAACGTGCTATTGGTCTCTTGACAGCCTTTCTTCTTTAATTTCTTTCTAGGCTAGACTTATTTGTTTACTTGATTTTATTCTCATTAAAATTCTTCCAAGGTGTGTCTAGTCTGGAAAGCTTTCACAATAATTGATTGGTGGTTCTCCATTTTGATTTGTCAGGAAACACTTGAAACAAATAAGTAATTTGAATTCAAAGCTGCACATCCTCAAAATCCATGCTAGTAATCTAACAATTTATACTCAAATATTTTGTTATCATCAAAATTAATCCCGTGATCAATACATATTGTGATGACCTTATTCTTTGCCTTGAATGTTTTGATATATTATTCATTACAAGCATATATTTTATCTTAAAATCTGCATTATTTATATCATGTTACTTTGATTGATTAATGATATAAGAAAGTTGAGTCATAATAAGCTTGATTATATAAGAAATTATTCATGTGTAAGTCTTATGAATTAAAGTTTGACATTCTTATAAGATACCAAAATATTGAAATTTCTCAACAATTGTATAATTTAAGAACTTTAAGATAAGACATTTATTTATAAAGATTGTGTGCAAGATGTTATTGATTTGTATTATAAATCATTGCATCTTGATAGTCTCTATATTGATCCTATGATTGATGGTACTAATCATATGTTTCAAGGATGGATGTCAGATTTTTTAGATGCTTAAAATGAAGAATCTATCCATGCGACAAATCTCCTTAAAAAAGCTAAGTTAAAGCAATTCAAAGATAAACAATAAGTTTTGACTTAATAGAATCGACCCCAGAAGCATTGAAGCCGACTCCTGAATTGAAAGAGATAAAAATAAGAAAATGAGTTTCAAAAAGTTCAAGAGTTGACCCTTAGGAGTGGCAAGTCAACTTTGATATGCTGGAGTTCACTGGCGTGGATGGCAAGTCAACTCGTAATGAGGAAGAACGAACTCTCTCAGTGAAGATAGAAAGCTATATTTTAGGACTCCAATTCAAATTGACCCCTAAAGAGCTTGAGTCGATCCATGGACAAGTCGAGTTGACTCATGAAGATGGCGAGTCAACTCTCTTAAGAAAGATAGAACATAGAATTTTTAAACCTAAGGCTAAGTTGGCTCTTGAAGAGGTCGAGTCGACTCATAGGCAGCTCAAGTCGACTCCTGAGGATTTAGAGTGGACTTCGGACATGAAAAATCCGTAACGACTAATTTTCTGTACTTCTTCAATGGATATTTCTCCACTCCAACAACTAATCCAAGCCTTCCAATAGTAAAAACTCATTCTCCAGCCACTTTTAAGCTTACAAAAAGCTAGAGAATCCATTGGAAAGTAAGAGGAAGGAGATTAAAGAGGAAATCATATCATTTTTTAGAGGGATCATTGAATATCTTTGAGGAAGAAAAATAGAGAGGAATTAAGTGCAAAGTTTTGAGTGAGCCTTCAAAAGAAATCTTCACCACTTTTAGCTATATTTTCTCAAACATCAAAGAAGAAAAATCAAGCTTCAAAAGAGCCATCCTTCAGCATCTTCTTTATGAAGGAAGGGAACAGTTTCCTCCAGAATGCCCAAGTTGCATCTAAAAATTTTCTACTATTCTACTTGATTAAGGATCAAATCTTTATCTGATTTATAGTGAAATTAGAGATTAAATATCAATTTATCTGATATAAACCTTCACGAAGGCTTAGATGTGCAGACCCTTTACTTCACATGCACGCCAGACACCGCAGAAAAGCAGGATGAACTCCAATCCAGTTGTCTTCGCAAGCCAACCAAACGAGAAAGGAGATGTGCTGGTGTGACTCCTCACACCAGTAGGTGGGATGCCCAAAGAGAGCTCACACCCAAAGGAAGAGGGGCGGCAATAAGGGGAGAGGCCAAAGAGAAGAA
>KE505330.1:247817-274549 GCA_000441515.1 Elaeis oleifera | reverse complement strand
AGCCCTTTCGTCGGAGTGTGTCCGATGGAGGATCTTTCGATGTTTAAGTTAGTTCCTTTCCCGACATGACAATCCATTGTTGCTAAACCTTGATGGTGCTATGTCAAGAGACAGATCAGATACTCCAGTGGGTGCAGGCTACTCTCCATGGCCGACGGATATAAAAAAAGCCCTTTCGTCGGAGTGTGTTCGATGAAGGATCTTTCGATGTTTAAGTTAGTCGGAATTTAAGGAATAGATGAAGAAAAAAAGAGGAGAGTAGGTATGGAGTATTAGCTTTGGAGTCAAGCATTATCTGAGAGTCCCCTTTTTTATCTCTTTATATAAAGATAGAGCTATAGGCTGGCACGCCAAAATCTGATAGGCCGTTGTGCCCATGAAGTCATGATCTGACAGACCGTTGGGATTTACTCACTAATCTATAATTAGGTTTGTTAGTTGTGGGCATCAGCCACAGATTGTATTCGCAGACTCGGCTTCTTAGTCATGGATGTCTATCGTAAGTCGTGCCCATATTCTGAAGGTTGTTGGAAGATTCTAAAAATTTTTCATGTGATTGAATAAATCAATAACTTGAGTTTGAGGCAGAGCCAAGATCCTACCCTGAGAGCACTAGCACTCGTGCGAGCTATGAAACGTCATCTTTATCATCAGTCGAGTCTCGATCTCGGAGTCGGTAACTGATCGAGCTAAAAATCGGGCAAAGGCTAATATTATAGTGCCACCTTGTCATGGATGGTCGGATCTCTCTCTCAGATATCTGGAATGGTCCCGCCAGTCAGGTTATTAATGGATGTTCGGCTATGATCCAAGGAGGAGAGATTAGGTCTGATAGCGAACAATCCCTATCACAAGGTTTACATTGTCGAATAATATAGAGGTTGTGTTTAATATATAGTTTTTGTATTTCTATGGATCTTGCCTTAGAGGTTGTACAATTAAGATTCAGATTGCAACTTTCGTACGAAAGAATGTTTGATCTTTTTTCGTGACCCTAGCTGTTGGACCATGCGTCGTATAAATCTCAATGCTTTCCAAACTTTCTCTTTCATCTACCTGCACAAGCCTCGTAGTGGCTGTTGCGCGATCCAAGGTGTACGTCGCGAAATAGATATAAACCATTCTTCCACGCGAAAGATACAACCCGATCCCGAAGCACCGCACTAGCTGTCCAACCCGAGTGGTGGACTTCGGTCCCACTTGTCACTCAAAAAAAAGTCATGCAAAACAAATGACGGAAAGAAAAACTGTAATCACGATAAGATGCAATATATACAACACATCTGTGTTTGATTATCTTAATACCTACATAATTGACTCGAGTTGGATTCAGGTAAGACTAGTGTGATTGTCCAGATCGACTAAAATTGACTTTGATGACTATGTAGGGTCCACTTAAGTCCACTTAGGTCACAGAGCATCCATTGTCTTCATGAGGTGCTGATGGTTCTCTGCGGCTCCTCACTGCTCTTCCTCCTGAGACGGTCCAGTGCCTCTTCCAGTTCACGATTCCTCTTCATTTCTCTCTGTAGCTGGAGGTTCAGATCGTCGACAGTCTGCTGCAGGCTCCTCACGTACCCCAAAGCTGCTGCTCCCTCTGCTCCCTCACCTTCTCGTCCTGCCCATCCTTGCACCCGCAATGCGCCAGCACGTCCATCACCATCCCCCTCTGCAATTCCAAGCTACTCAGTAGCGAAACCAGGTTCGGAACCAAAGACTCCTTCAGAATTGCTTTCTTAGCCAAATCTTCCTCTTCGACTTTGGACTCCTCGTTCCCTTCTTGATCTCCATTGCTGAGTTCATCTCCACTGAGCTGAATGCATTTGATCGCGCACTTGTCCTCGATCTCTTCCGGGTAAACCGGGTCCAGTTTGAAGACATCTTCGTTAAAATTCCATCCGCTTACCCGTCGGTTCTTGACGGGTGGGGATGCCGATCCACCACTATCGGCCTCGTCCGGATGCCCTCCCGCTATTCTTCTTCCTTGAACCTCTCCTCCACCGTCGGCACGGCTTGCAGCACGTTCTTGACGAAGTAGTCAGGGGATTTGCAGTTCTTGAAGAAGGGTGGCGGAGAAGTTTGTAAGCTGACGGCCTCTTCGAGGGGTCCTGGGAGAGGCAGGAGGCCACCATTTCCTTGAATGCTTTGGAGAATTTCTTTTTCTTCTTCTTCTTATCATTCTCTTTGGCGCACTGTTCGTGGGCGTCCTCAAGGCGGAGGCGGCTGGTGATCCTCATCATCAGCGATTTGGAGAGCGGGAGGTGCGAGAGTGGAGGCCGGCCATGCGCGAGCTCAAGGGCAGTGATGCCAAACGACCATATGTCGGCCTTGATACCATAGCCGACGTGCGAGTGGATCACCTCGGGAGCCATCCAGTAGGGAGTTCCCGCCATGTCATTGAAGAAAGACGAGGACGACGAGGTGGAGGACGAGGAGGGGTGCGACTCGTAGATGGACGCGGACACCCCAAAGTCTGCGAGCTTGATGAGGCCATCAGAGTCGACTAGGATGTTGCCAGCCTTGATGTCGCGGTGGATGTGGCCCTGGTCATGGAGGTAGGAGAGGGCATGGAGGATCTCCTTGAGAACTATGGCAATGGATGGCTCCGGGAGGCCGTCGGGGAACGAGGAGGAAATGATGGAGTGCAACGAGCCAGCGGCCATGAACGGCATCACCACCCAGAGGTGGCTGTTGACGGTGAAGGAGCAGTGGGCTTGGAGGATGTTCGGGTGAGAGAGGAGGGCCATGGCCTTTGCCTCTCGTCGCACGTCATCCAGATTTGCTCGGGACCTCTCGAGATCGATGGCCTTGATTGCTACAACGGCAGAGTTTAATGGCAGGCAAGTGGCTTTGTAGACTACTGCACTCACGCCGCTGCCGACCTCATAAAGGAGTCGATACGACCCGGAATCTAAAGGGTACGTGATTTTTCTCCCTTCTTCTGTCATGGCCTCGGATATCGAATTTTTCTTCAGCGTGGGTTCTTGTGTTACTGGGTGCTTCTGAGAGGGAGACTATCCTCTTCTAACGGAAGATAAGAAGTGGAACAGAGAATAGATATGGAACTGAAGGGAAGTAGATACAATCGTTGGACTATAAATACGTGGGGTTTGTGAAGGCCGGGAAGTCCTTGTTAGTTATGGTATCATTATTATTCATACAGATGGCCTTTTGAAGGCCATCTATAGCGTTCATCTCCAGGTGTCCACAGTGCAGTGAATTGGTACAGAAAGGTGAGGTGGGCGGCTTTCGCGTGAAGAGAGGAAAGGAAAGGGGGGAGATGCGGATGCTCAGTGTGGCCGTGGTCACGTCTAGGACCGAGATGCCCGTGAAACCTTTGGTATTCATTTTAACTTCTATGTTAGGCTTCAAGTGAAAGAGTCACCTAGCCCTCCTCGCTTTGAATTGCAGCAACACTAACGTTGGAGCGTCTGCCACCACCCGGACCCAAAGGCCTTTGTAGCCAGTGCACACAGGGCAGTCCCAATACAGTGCTTCCACGGAATAGTGGGTTTTCAATCTGGTTAAAAAAAATAATCCGTATTGATGCAAGATTCTATGGGACACCAGGATGCTGGCGCAGACGGTGAGACTGGGTCTTCTCAAGGTGTGACCGATAAAAAAATTTTGATCGAAATTATTTTGATGGAAATTCTCCAACGTTCAAATCAGAATTTTTGTTCAACAGATGAAAGAACGTGAGAGACAGAATAATCGCATACTTTTTTTAAGATCCCTTTTGGGCCTCCTTTTATGGACGGAAGGAAGAGATTTGGTTGGTAAATTGATTGGCACGATCTTGTCCGGTCGGAAATATAATTTGCGCATTATAACGAACTATCATTCAAAACTCTCAAGATATGGTAGTTGTAGTTGCCTTATCCATTTTGTGACAGCTATCGCCTAGCAGGCATTTGAATTTTGTACTCGTGTGCAAATTGATATTAGTGAGTCGATGACTGGTCGGTCATGATTAGAAGTCAGATGCTCTGTGCCGTTCTTAGATGGAGAAGTCAAGAGTTGGGGATTCGTTGACAGTGGAAAGCTAGTTGACCGGATGTGATCGATTGAAGATCGTTATCTGGACAGACTGACCTCATTATTCGAGTGCATCGATGACTCTTCAGTCTAGTCTGCAGGAATTGATTATCGAAAAACATCAGCAGACTTGAATGAGGGTCATCGAGCGTCAGTCGATGGGTTTTCATTTGCTCAGACTGCGGAGTACCGACGGGACAAAAGTCGAAGACTAGTCGGCGATGGAGTGACGAAGATCATGGCCGACGAGAGGTCAGCAAAAGTCCAGCAGATAGGCTTACAGGTTGGGACATCTTGGGCCTTGGGCTTTTGCATATCATCGGTCTATGCAAAATGCTTTCCAACAATCCAAAATTTCATTTGTCCAACATTTGCTCATCATGTTGGTTTTTTTTTCTGGCCCGAGTGAGGGATACTTTCTTCTTCTTAAATGTCCTAATATGTTCGAACGGATACCACAAAATGGATAATTTATCCATGCAATAGAAAAGTTATTCATCCATAAATATTATTTCTACCTAAAGTCCATACAATTATCTTTACACATCCATATATTGTGCCATTAGTCGATAAAATCATTTCTGTCAGTGTCCATACAAACTTGATATTAAGCATACATATTACAGCACTGAACCAGAATTGCCAACAATCCATACAATCAGCTGTACAATTTACAAAAATACATTCACATGATTATCATTTCCGACTATAGTCCATACAATCACTTGTACACATTCATACATATCTGTATAGTTGTCATTTCTGTCACTAGTTCATACAAACATCCATGCACAAGCATACACTTCAAGTTACTAAACAAGAACTACCAACAATCCATATAATCACTTGTAGTTATGACCAACATATTCACATCATTATCATTTCAATTGGCATTTGGCATTTGGTATAATGTAATTGAATGTCTCCATTAACCCCTATCACAAAAAGACAAAGATCGGTATATATTTTTGAAACATTAGAAAGACTCACTAACTTGGGTAGACAAGTTTTAGTATCTTCTATTTGTCCAAAATGAATGTCCAATCTCTTTCTTCATCTGTTCCTATGTCTGCTAAGAGATTATTTAGAAACCATATCTAGCTCTCTTTGTTCTTGACCTCAACAATAGCCCATGCAATAAGAAAAATGTCTTCATTCCTATCTCTCCCAACTGCTAACAGAAGTTGTCCTCCCATAGCTTCTTTCAAGTGGCACCCATCCAAGCCAATAATAGATTTGCATCGATCAAGAAAAGCCCTTCTTACAAGCATGAAGGCAGACATACAATCTTTGAAACATAGATTACTGCCCTTCCTAAGCAATAAACTGATAAGCATGATACTATTGGGTTTAGTTCTCTTAATAACATCACAATACTCCTAGAGTTTCCTATATTGCTCTCTATGTGATCCGTGAATAGCTAGGAGAGCCTTCTTCTTAGACCTGCAGACTTGAGCCTTGGAGATCTATACCTTCACATCCCTCTTCATCCTTGAAACAAATCCTTTAACACTCTATTTTGTATCATCCCTAATGTCTTCCATGTATACTTCAGACAACCATCTGGAGTTCACAAGGTGATTATCAAAATATCTCCCATATTTATGTGTGGGTTAAAACTTTCTAATCGATAGGTGGATATCCTTTATTTAGGAGAGGCATGTATCCTCCAACCACAATTCTTCTTACACACTACAGTTATTCTAGCTTTTTATTGTGCTTGTACACATAGTCAAACACTTATTTTATAGCATATTATCTCAAAGCCTTTCTAAAAATTTTGAATGAAGCAAAAAGCATTTCCAACTTCAGATCTATAGGCTTTGAAAAATTAGTGACTTCATTAAACTCTAGAGCTATTCTCTTCCCCATCTGATGGGCTACCAATACTTTTGAGCTCATCACTATCACAAGCTCAAGCTCTTTCCCAACTATCTCCTCTTTTTCTATTACTCCTTCCTCCTGCCTTTCAATATTTATATTAGCAACTAAATCACCAACATACTTCTCAAACAACTTATCATCCCTCTTATCAGAACTAAGAAGTCACTCAAGAGTTGACTACTGTCATCATCAGAATTGATTGTGTCATACCCTTCTTCATCCACAAGCGTTTTATTAGGCCTTCCACCCTATTTTGCCCCTGCCCCTGCCCCTACCTCTGCTCCTACTCATCATGCACCTACTATGGATCCTGCTGCCCTCCCTCTTGCAGCTCTTCAGCTACCTCATCAATGTCTTGGATGGACAGAAGTGCAGGAGGTCTCAACTATATCTAGATCAATCTTATCGATTACATGTCCTACATAAATTGATATATTCCTATCCCCGTTACAAATAGCCATATTCCTGTCCTCCTTACAAACAACCAACATTTGGAGGACATCTTGATCAGTGTACAGAGACTTTAATTTGTCTTCCAAAGACTATCGGGGGACTACATAATAGAGTTGTTCTACCTTCTGATAGCCAAGTTCCTTCGTCATATTTTCTAGCTCTACATAACTCATTCAATTTGTTAGGATCTTCCTTGACTTCCCCTTGGAGTGTGGCTCGCTAGAAACTACCAATAAGGCTATGGAGACACAGAAACACCAAGAACTTGTTGCTGAAAATTTTTGGGTAGCAGCTTTTATAGATCTCCTTGTTCTTGTTTCCAATCCTTATAGGATTGATATGGGATGCCTCTCAGCCCTTTAAGACTCTTTGAAGATCTGAAACAACACCAGCAACCAGGTTTTGGGTGTCCCCAATGTCCAAGAATAACTAGAAGGTCAGATTTGTGACTACAAGGCTATCTTCTCCTAGTCCAAGTAGGAGATGGTGATTGATAGCACAAAGGAGTTTCCTTCCTTCACTTGGGCAGCACCTAGGGTTTGGAGAGAGCCCTAGGACATGGAGAGAGGAGAGAGAGAGTTTAGGATTTGGGAGAAAAGAATTGATTCATTCTACACTAAATCAGGTAACATATACAAGTATTTATATACCCCAAATAATGGGTCTAAACCCAATCCAAAAACTTTCCTAGGCTAACCCATACATGAAAGCACTCATTCAAGCCCAAGACTTGCATGCTCTCATCCCCATGGATCCAAACTTGATCCAATACTTGGATTAGCCATCCTTGGAATGTTGGATGTATGCCCTAAGAGCCAGATTGACTGATACTTGTAAAATATTCTTTGGATATAATTTATAATTTGACTTTGATATTAATAAATTAGATTATTTTTATTCACATTATATTTAATAGTGTCTGTGAATCGTCTACTGGATCAATGGGTATGATAACACATATTCTCAAGAATTAAGAATTTGAGATATGTGTTATTATAGTTAACTCATAAATTGCTCCTGATCATAGGATTATCATGAAAATGATGATCGATCCAGAAGATTGGTATATGATCACTTTCTTCCGATAGACGAGTCTTGAATATATGGTGTGGAGACATCGAAGTAAAAGTACAGATGCTTGTTAAGAACAAGGATATTGAGCGTGACCATTTATGAACAGTCACAAGAAAATCTACTTTCTCGTCAGTGACATATTCATGGTTGTGGTTGTGTATTTAGTTCTATGACTTGAGGTGCATTGGCCATTCATCTTGAGAGTGTTGTAGTTTGACTACACCATAACTCGATCTCCTAGCCATATAGAGTCTTGAGGTGTATGTTGACTGCAGTATATTCATTGTAGGATTTGGATTGCATCAAGATGGAATCTATCGATCTCAGTAAAGGAGTAATCCTATGTAGATCATGAGATTGAGTCTATAAGTGGCCATGGCACTGTGAAAGATAGAAAGATATTTCTATTGAATTTTACATTGGACTTGAATTGAATGATTCTATCATATGACAGTGATGAGGTTTGACGAGTTAATCTTAACCTTGGTTCTGTCGAAACTCACGATAGAAGAATCGGATCATACGATAACTGCATCTAGAAGTTTATCTCTTCAGTTCTACCGGCTTGCCACTATATGTTGCTAGATGTCACTGGTAGATTGTAAGAGCTTACTAGGATCATGATAGATCGATGATTCTTGATACGTAAGAGTTAGAATTGTTCCAATCCACTGAAAGAAGTTTCAATGATACTATGATGGAGATCATGATATATCTTGCTACCAGACAGAATTGAACTTATGAGGTCACACAATAAGGATATTAATCTTGGATTGATCCAATTGGGCTTGTGAAGTCACAATTGGATTAGGATTTGGTAAAATCCTATTTGATTTAGGTGCACCATGCTAACACATGGTTAAATCCAAATTTTCTCTGGACTTGATTCCTTATTAGATAAAGTTTAGATCAAGTCAAGAGTCTTCATCCTAACCTAATCTTGTTGGATTTAAGGGGCACCACTTTAGGCACCCATATGGATTGGATCCAACCCATTTGGAGGTGCAAGCCTCAAGCCTTCCTCTTTTACCCATTTGACTTGGCAATGAACTTTTGAAAGTATCTTGTCGGGTGCACGCCACCTCTGGATGAGATCCAGAGGGGCACACACCCCCTCTTCTTCTGATAGGTTTCACGAGCGCAAGCCACAGAATGCATATGGAGAGTGAGAGGGGCATACGGTCCTCTCTAAATTCAGCATGTAGAGGAGGGAGGGTGGTCAGACACCACCCTCTCTCTCTTGTGTGGATGAGAACAAGAAGGGCACCAAAAATTGGCGCCCACTCTAATTTTTTATTTGGAGAGATTGGATTCTATATGAGCTTGATTTTTTTAGAAAAAAATCAGCTTATAAGGAATCAATTTTTACATCCTCTCTAGTTTCCTGTTTGGGATGATTGGATTCCATATGAGCTTAATTTTCTTAGAAAGAAAATTAGCTTATAAGGAATCAATTTTTGTATGACAAAACTTGTCGATAAACCCGATTGGATTTCAGTTTTGACTCTAATTTGAATTCGAAATATGGGTTCTATTTGAGAGCCTTATTTTGGGTTCATGTGAGAGAATAGAAAATTTGATTTTCTACACCCATCTCCCTGTCTCCACACCCCTTTCCTTCTCCAATCTCCCTTGCACGCTCAAAGGGTTGGGCATCCTCATCTCCACTAGCCTAAAGTAGTTAGGTGAATTCTTATGTGCCAAGAAGAAAAGAAGGTATGATCTCAAGCATTGAGATCTTAAGAAAAAGGATCAAGCATTGATCCAGGATCCAGAAAGACTCGGTAGAAGAACGATCCAAGATTGATTCCGATGGATATCTGTAGAGATCGGGTACGTGCACGGCTCCACAAGTGAACCTCCTTCAGATCTACGGTATACAAATTGTGGTGTTCATCTATCTGCATAAGGTGATGAGATCATCTCTCTCTATTTTATATGTCGATATAAATGCTTAATAAATCTGATTTAGACTATGCCTGGCATGTCGGATCAGTGAAAAATTTTTGAATTTCACTGCATCTGATTCGAACCGATTCGGTGCATCACCTGTTCCTTCAACTAGTATCAAAGCCAGATTGTATGGATCATAGATCCAAATCAAATCAGATCTGATTCAGATGAGATCTGAAGTAGTGATCAGATCTGAAAATATTTAGATTAAATCTAAAGATCTAAAAGTATTTTAGATTTAAACTCAACATGTATTAGACTAGGTATGATATATGAGATATATGCTAGCAATTATTACGTAGATCTAGCCTTATTGTCTGAGTAGCCAAGTACTCTAAATGGGTTTATCACCAGGCCATCCGGTCATAAGAAAAGCAAGAATTAAAGTCCCTCTTTTATCCAATCAATGAATTTCTTATGATGTGTAAGGGTGCCAAGTGGTTACATTTCATAGAAAAAAATGATGAAAGAAAAATTTAATTTTTGCAAAACCTTAGATCTGAATCCTAGGTTTTGATTGATTGTGATGCATATTTTATTGTTTAGATATGAAAAATATTTTTAAATCTAAATTAGAACTTTTATGATGTATGCATAATCTAAAACTGTGAAACCTACTGTTGGCATGCCTGCTGAGTTGACTTAGTCCTTGTTGAGTTGACTCAGTGCCTTGGTGGGTCGGCTCAGTTTGTGACTAAACCGACTAAGTTGTCAGACAAAGGATAACAGATTTCTGTTCATCACAGATTAGTTAGCTTAGTCCTATGACTGAGCCAACTCACTATACTGAACCGACTCAAGTCCAAGATGAGTCGACTCAGTTTCATGAATAGATTTTTTTTTATATGTGATACAATGTAACGTGATCTAAATTATTTAGACATTAGACCCATGAACTTAATTGAGAATTAAGATATAAAATTAATAGATCTAAAAAATTGTGAATTCAAGTTCAAAGTCAATTTCAAAATACATGGGTTCAGGGTGTGGGTAGTTCAATTAGGTCTAGTTTGAGCAGTTGATCAAATCGAATTAAATATTAGTTAGAAGGAGATAAAATGTGCTCATGACCAATCCAAATAGTTGTAAGTTTGATTAGATTGATTAATAGCCATATGTTATCGATCAAGTTAAGACCTATTTGGCTCAATGGTTCGAGTCTGAGTTAATAGGCTAACCTGATCAATTCTAATCAACCAATTTGATGTCTAAGATAAGTACATAAATGGTGGTTCTTTAATTAGTTCCGTTGTCTGATCTGATCAATTTATTGATGTCTAAGAAGAGCAATGAAGGGACCTCCACACATCTTAACTTATCTTACTATTTTGGAAGATTATATTTGTATTAGGTTACTTTGTTGAACTTGAGCTAGCCCATGCCACTAAGTTAGTCATAACCGTTATGACTAATTAAGGAAGTGACCTAAATCAAATCTTTCTAATAAAATATTAAGTCTAGCAGTCTTTCACCGTTGTAGTTGTGCGGGCCCTTCTTGGGATTGATTGTTCAGCTAGATACAGTGGTTTAGTTACATCGAAAAGATGCAACCACGCTATTAGGCATGAGATGTTGTGGGTGGAGATGGGATTGGGTTCAATATTCTGGATACGGTGAGAGTCCCAATGACAGCTCCATTTCGCACAAACGATGGGTCTGATTTAAGTAAGGAGTGGGCTAATATTTCGGACACAGTGAGGCTTCACAAATTAGAGATCGAAGATGGCCGTACCTTGTTTGGAGAAATATTGGATAAGAGTTGTCTATTTATCGGTTGACCCATCATCAATAACTGTTAGGTGAGGTAGTGAGCCATTCGATGAGATCGTAGCACCCAATAGAAATCTTTGATCATGAACGTTTTCATTTTTCTATCCAAAAAGTATGGAAATCCGATAAAATAGTAGGAGCCAATATTTATTTTAAATAAATTTTAAATAAATTAGTTAAGTCAATTATAAAATCTAATTAGAAACTTTGACTCTCTACAGGAACAATGTCTGCTTCAAATCTCCTAGCCAGGATCCTAGAACTAATAGGTTGACCGAACCAATTTTAAGATTGGGTCCAGAACTTGAAATTATTTAAGTTTTGAGAAATTGGCCTATATCCTTGACCAGGACCTTCCCCTCTTTCAGCCCATCCGATCGCTAATCAAAGAGTGTCTCGTAAGAAGTGGTTGGATGATAACAACAAGGTTAGGTGCTACATGTTGGCAACACCAACACGAGGATATGAGGACTGTTAGGCAAATGCTGGTTCACCTATAAGAGTTGTATGGTGAATAGAGTCGCGTAGCTCGTTACGAAGTATCCAAGCAACTCTTCAAAGCAAAGATGCATGATGGACAGTCAATCTACGATCATTATTTGACAATAATCAAGAACCTTGAAGAGCTTGAAAAGCTTGGTATGTCCATGGATAAGGACTTGCAGGTTGATCTCATTCTACAATCCTTGACTGATTCATTTGGATAATTTATTGTAAACTTTCATATGAATAAGATCCAGTGTACCATCTATGAGTTGGTCAACATGTTGGTTACTACTGAGGGTATCTTGAAGAGTTCAAGGGCTCTGTGCTTGCTGTAGAGTAGACTTCTTCCATAAAAATCTACTGAAAGAAAAAAATCCATGAAGAAACAGAAGATGGAGAGCAAGAAGAAGGAGAAGAAGGTGGTTCCGAAGAAAAGGTCACTAATAAAGAAAATATTTCATTGTAATACTGACGGCCACTGAAAGTGGAACTGTCTGGCTTATCTGATGACCCTGAAGAATAATAAGGAAGATGGACCTTTTGAAGGTATGCTCGCCATAGAACAACCTTATGGTTTCTTCTACATCCAATTGAGTGCTTGACTCTAGATCCAGTACTCATTTGTGTACTTCTTTGCAAGGCTTTGGGGATGGCAGGAGACTGAGGGATGGTGATATGATCCTGCATATCAGAAATGGAGCAAAAATTACTGCTGTGGCTATGAGAACGTACCTTCTTCGACTACCATTAGAAATAGTTTGCTATTGAAAAACTGTTATTTTGTACCTGCTGTGAGCAAAAATTTGATTTCTGCATCTTATTTATTGCAGGAAGACTATGTAATTAGTTTCTTTAAGGACCATTATACTATTTATTTGAGAAATAATAAAATTAGAAATGGTTTTCTATCAATGATCTTTTTCAATTATATGTTGATGTATCTGTTAATTATATCAAGCAAAATATGAATGCCGTAGGTGCTAAACGTCCTAGAGATAACGTAAACAAAAAGTATTTGTGGCACCTAAGGCTAGGTCAAATTGGAGAAGATAGGATTAACAGATTGGAGAAAATCAGACTGTTGGGTCTATTGACTTTCAAGTCATATCTGGTCTATGAATCATACCTTCAAGAAAAATGATCAAGCTGCCCTTTATAGGACATGGGGAAAGGATCATAGAAGTACTTGCTTTGGTGCATTCTGATGTTTGTGGCTCATTTGATATGCCAGTCAAAGGAGATTTTTTTTACTTCATTATCTCTGTCGATAATTTTCATGGTATGGATATATGTACTTTGTGTCATAAGTCTGAGGCCTTTGAAAAGTTTAAAGAATTCAGACATGAAGTAGAAAAATAAATCAAAAAGTCTCTTAAGGTACTTCGATCAGATCGAGGAGGTGAATACCTTAGTAGAGAATTTCTAAATTATCTTAAGCAATATGGCATAGTCTCACAATGGACTCTGCCTGAAATATCTCAACTCAATGAGATTTTAGAATGGAGAAATCAGACCTTATTAGATATCGTTCGTTCTATGATGAGCTTCATAGATCTTCCTGTTTTTCTTTAGAGACATAGCCTTTTGACTGCCATTTATGTACTGAATAGGGTTCCATCTAAAATTATTCCTACCACACCATATGAGATGTAGCATGGTAAGAAATCGAGTCTGAGTCATCTCAAGATTTGGGGTTGTCCGGCTCATATTAAATGATAACAGGCGGACAAGTTAGAAAGCAGATCCTTTAGAGCTCATTTTATTGGATATCCTAAGGAATCGTTTGGATATTATTTCTATCTTTCAGAAGATCATAATGTGATTATGAGTTGACATGCAGTCTTTCTTGAAAAATAATTTATTCAAGATAGAGGCATGGAAAGACAAAGTAGGCTCGATGAGAAAGTCTTTGAAGAGTAGCGAGCCTTGGAACTTGAGGAACCTATTCAGTCAGAGCCGATCCACACACTTTCTCCTCCATCTCGTAAATCTAGTAAGATTTTTCGTCCTCCTAAGAGATACTTAGGTATTATCTTAGAGGATGTAGAGAAAATATTTTCACAAAAAATGGGATACATGGAGATGACCCCAAAACCTATAACGAGGTGATATTAGATATCGACTCTGAGAAGTGATTAGAGGCAATGAAGTCAGAAATTGATTCGATGTACTCAAACCAAGTCTGGATCTTGATAGATCCATCTAAAGATATTGTACCTATTGAGTATAAATGGATCTTCAAGAGAAAAATAGTTGTAGATGAAAAGGTAGAGACCTTTAAATCTAGGCTCATGGTGAAAGGATATAGTCAGTGAAGGTATTGACTATCAAAAAACCTTCTCATCTGTAACGATGCTTAAGTCCATCCGCATACTGCTTGCCATTGCAGTATATTTCGATTATGAAATATGACAAATGGATATAAAAATGATATTCTTAAATGGATATCTTGAGGAAGATATCTATATGGAACAATCGCTTGGTTTCACTTCCAGTGATGGTGATCATAGGATTTACAAACTATAAAATTTATTTATGGACTTAAGCAAGCATCTCAGAGTTGGAATCCTCATTTCAATGATATAATCAAATCATTTGGTTTCATCAAGAATGAGAAAAATAGTGTGTCTTCAAAAAGGTTAGTGGGAGTGCTGTATCATTCTTTGTATGGTATATAGACGACATCCTTCTAATTCGAAATGATGTTCCCATGTTAACCTCGATCAAAGTTTGATTATCTAAGAAATTTTCATGAAAGATCTAGGTGAGGCATCCTTCATTTTGGGGATCAAGGTCTATAGAGATAGATCTAGGAGGATACTAGGATTGTCATAAAGTATACATTGAGAAGATACTGAAGAGGTTCAGCATGGAGAACTCTAAAAGAGGTCTGATACCCTTCAGACATGGTATTCATCTCTCCAAAAAATATATCCTGATATACCGAAAGAGATTGAACACATGAGCAAGATCCCTTATGCTTCAGCTCTAGGAAGCCTCATATATATCATACTTTATACACGATCTAATATCGCCCATGCTATGAGTGTCATTAGAAGATATCAGTCGAATCCAAGCGAAGAGCATTGGACTTCTGTGAAATGTATCCTTAAGTACTTGAGAAGAACTAAGGATATATTTTTGATCTTTAAAAATGGAGAACTTAAAATACAAGGGTATACAGATTCAGACTTCATGTTTAATATTGATGATCGAAAGTTAACATCAAGAAGTATCTTCTTGTGCAATAGTGGTACTGTCAGCTGGAAGAGTTTCAAGTAGACTGTGATTGCAGACTCCACCATGGAAGTAGAATACATTGCCGCATCAGAGGTTATGAAGAAGGTATTTTGGTTCAAAAATTTATTGCAGAACTAAATGTGATGCCATCAGATGCCATCCCACACTACTATGATAATAACGGTGACATAGCCCTAGCTAAAGAGCTGAGATCTCATCAAAAATTCGAACACATCGAGCAGTGATTCCACCTGATCCACGATTATCTCGAGAAAAGATATGTCGAGGTGAAGAGAGTCGACTCCATGGATAATGTGGTTGATCCATTAATAAAGTAATTGAGTCAGCAAAGATTGAAGTCCATCTTAAGAAGATGAGACTTAGATTTGTAGCCAATTGACTTTAGTGCAATGGAGAGTTTGTTGGATGTATATCCTAACAGCCAGATTGATTGACACTTGTAAAATATTCTTTGAGCATAATTTAATAAAATTAGATTATTTTATTCATATTATATTTATAGTGTCTGTGAATCATCTACTGGATTAATGGGTATGATAACACATATTCTCAAGAGTTGAAAATTTGAGATATGTGTTATTATAGTTAACTCATAAATTACTCTCGATTGTAGGATCATCATGGGGATGGTGATCGATCTAAAAGTTTGGTGTATGATCGCTTCCTTCAGATAGATGAGTCTTGAATCTATGATGTAGAGATATCGAAGTGAAAGTACAGGTGCTTGTTAAGAATAAGGGTACTGAGTGTGATCATTTACGAACAGTCATAAAAAATCTACCTTCTCATTAGTGACATATTTATAGCTATGGTTGTGTATTTAGTTCTCTGATCTGAGGTGCATCGGTCATTCACCTTGAAGATGCTGTAGTTTGACTACACTATAACTCGGTCTTCTAGCCATACGGAGTCTTGAGGTATATATTCGCTGCAGTATATTCATTGTAGGATTTGGATTACATCAAGATAAAATCTATCAATTTCGGTAAAGAAGAAGTAGTCCTATGTAGATCATGAGATTGAGTCCATAAGCCAATGACCATGGCACTATGAAAGATAGAAAGGTGTTCTATGAGGTTTCACATCGAGCTTGAATCAAATGATTCTATCATGTGACAGTGATGAGGTTTGACGAGTTAATCTTGACCTCAATCCTGTTGAAACTTATGATAGAAGAATTGAATCACACGATAACTATATTTAAAATTCATCTCTTCAATTCTATTGACTTACCACTACATATTGCTAGATATCACTGGTAGATTGTGAGAGCTTATTAGGATCATGATGGATTGATGATTCTTGATAGGTATGAGTTAAAATTATTCCAACCTATTGAAAGGAGTTTCAATAATACTATGATAGATATCATGGTATATCTCACTATTAGAAGAATTGAACCTATAGATCACATAATAAAGGTATTAATCTTGGATTGATTCAATTGGACTTATGAAGTCATAATTGGATTAGGATTTGATGAAAATCTATTAGATTTAGGTGCACCATGCTAGCACATGATTAAATCTAAATTCTTCTTTGAACTTGGTTCCTTATTAATAATGTTGTTGGTTTAAGGGGCACCACTTTAGGCACCCATATGTATTAGATCCAATCCATTTGGAGGTGCAAGCCTCAAGCCTTCCTCTTTTGACTTGGTACTGAACTTTTGAAAGTATCTTCTGGGGTGCACGCCACCTCTGGATGAGATCCAGAGGGGCATAGGCCCCCTCTTCTTTTGGCAGGTTCCATGGGCGCAAGCCACATGGATTGCATATGGAGAGTGAGAGGGGCACACGCCCCTCTCTAAATTCAGCATGTGGAGGAGGGAGGGTGGGCACACGCCCCCCTCTCTCTCTTACATGGATGAGAACAAGAGGGGCACCAAAGGTTAGCGCCCACTCTGATTTTCTATTTGGAGAGATTGGATTCCATATGAGCTTAATTTTCTTGAGAAGAAAATCAGCTTATAAGGAATCAATTTTTGCATCCTCTCTGATTTCCTGTTTGAGGTGATTGGATTCCATATGAGCTTGATTTTCTTGGAAAGAAATCAGTTTATAAGGAAACAATTTTGTATGACAAACTTGCCGATAAACTCGATTGAATTCCAGTTTTGACTTTAATTTGAATTCAAAATATGGTTTCTATTTAAGAGCCTTATTTTTGGGTTCATATGAGAGAATAGAAAATCTGATTTTCTGTACCCATCTCCCTGTGTCCATGCCCCTTTCCTTCTCCTATCTCCCTTGCACGCCCAAAGGGTTGGTATCCTGATCTCCACTAGCCTAAAGTAGTTAGGTGAATTCTCTTGTGTCAAAAAGAAAGAAGGTGTAATCTCAAGCATTGAGATCGTGAGGAAGAGAATCAAGCATTGATCCAGGATCTAGAAAGGCTCAGTAGAAGAACGATCCAAGGTTGATCCCGGTGGATACCTATAGAGGCCAGACACATGCGCAGCTCCACAAGTGAACCTTCTTCCAATCCATGATATACAGATTGCAGTGTTCATCTACCTACATAAGGTGATGAGATCATCTCTCTTTATTTTATATGCTGATATAAATGCTTAATAAATCTGATTTAGATCTATGCCTGGTATGTCGGGTCGGCAAAAAATTTTTGAATTCTACTGCATCTGATTCGAACCGATCCGATGCACCACCCGATCTTTTATAGAACTCATAAATCCGAGCCCCAAATCCCTAGGATCAAAGTCCAATCTTAGAACCCATAGGAGAAGCTGTTCTTGTATAAACCGCTGATGGTGCTAGCTCCCTTGCTCCAACATACCTTCACCTAGGCCTCTTCCTTGACCTCCTAGGCCTTGCAAACATCATACCTGAGCCTCCATCAAATCCCATGAAGGGACGAACCTCCATCCTAGCCTATGACTGCGCCCATTATAGCGAACCTGTAGCTTATTGAACCGGCTCCACCTCTAGTCACCTCTAAAGCTATGGGGGCACCACGGGATTCCTACACAATCTAGGTTACAATTATCAAAATAGTTGATAGAACCACCAGTGTACTGTATGCTAGGGGTGAAACAAAGATATTCCCCATGGTGGATCTAGAGTAAATAGATCATCCATTCTACGTATATACATAAACATTGTCATAGCAATGTTATATTCTAATGGTGTTACCTAGCTTACTTAGCATGCAACACTGTTGCCTAACAATAGAGTAAACACATGTGAACTATATTAACCACAAGGATAACCGTGCACATGACTTCCACAATAGACCACTACAGTTTAACTGCTCTAATAGCCTACATGGACATGGGTTGTTGCCTTCCCACCGCATAAAGGCTTTTGGATTTAGGGTGGTGCAGTGGTCCCCTTCTTTCAGCATTTTCGATCCCCTCACTTCAGCACTTTCAAGTACTTTAGGTCCATTGTCCTCTTACTCTAAGGCAGCAAAATAGATAGTTGCCCCAAGAAAGGCTTCCCAACTTTAAAGGGAGTAGAATCTCAACAATGCATATGGATGGAGGCCCCAAAACAATAATTCATAAAACCCCAATCCAAACCGAATATAAAACCCCAAAATCGTACACATTATCAAATACAGGATGGTTGGAAGTATGAAAACATAATAAATCGACTATTATCAAGTACAAAATAATTTAAATGGCAGCAGAAACCCTTTCAAGCACAAACAAAAAAAATTCAAAACCTATCTCTTCAAATCATCGATTCCAATGAGAAAACTATACCAATGAATGGCGGTTGGTGAGGATTCTGACAAGATCGATTCCTCCATCAATTTGGCAATCAAATGGCAATGGTGGTTCGTGGGGATTAGGGCAGGACCTTCCAATGGAGATGAAAGGGCTCCATCATTTTTTCCCTCAAAAAAATTCCCCTTGATGGTTTAAAAGTATGAAGGGCATTATGGTCATTACACCTTTTTCATTGACACCATTAAGATAGAGACTAATGTCTAGGGCTCTTTGCAACATTTAAAAGTTTGGATTGTGTTTGTAACTTTTTCTTTTGGGGGCTAAGTGTAAATTAGCCAAATTAACTTAAAAGGTATTTTATAATTTTTCTAAATATTAAAGATCCTGATGGAAGAAACTTTTGAATAGATAATTGAGTTGGTTTACTTATATACTTTGACTTAAGTTCTAACTTAGCAACGCATCAAAAGATTGATTTTGCTGATGTGATTTTGATTTAGAATTATTTATATGAATTGATAAGGGAAATTAAATTTAATTCATATTGGATTATAATAAACCTATATGATTGTTTTGAATTTGATATTGCACTTAAGGGTTAATCAAGATGGTTGTACTCCAAGCAAAATTAGTGATGAAAATTAAAAGTTATTTTTGTCTTTATTTGAACCTTGAAATTTTAGATCTTTTCTGACCATAGTATAGAGTAATATTTGATCAAAATTATTCATGAATCTAAAAAATTTTAATGGTTTAGATCAGAGTGCGTAATAGAAGCATAGTGATCTAGCTTATTTTGATCTAGTCAGCAATATTGATTTTTTGAGTTGAAAATTTATGATTGATGATATGATTTGATTTTCTTATAGAGAAATAATGAAAAGGATAATATTTTTGAAAGATTAGTACCCTGTAAGCGAATCACATCGTTGATGTGATAGGGACTTTTCTGTATAATCTTCCAACTTATATAATGATATTATTATTATAATAAAATAAGATATTTTATTTTATCATTTGCTACATCTAATTTGTCTTTAAGATTATGATGGACTCCATAGATTAGGAGTATGGTTTTGGAGCCATGAAGAGTTCATACTAGGAAACCTAAAATCCTAAAATTCTAATCTAAAATATTTTCGATCATTGGATTATTGAGTTGGAGATCAATATTTTAGATAGATTGGCACATCCTATATATGCTCGATAGAGGGAGTGGCTGATCTCACAGTCACTTATGTGGAGACACTAATGCAAAGATGTGATTGCTCATTAGAGAATAAGTTCATTGAATTGATCCACAGGTAAACATCTAATGGAGTCTTATTTATATATCAAAAGATGATTCTCTAGTGGAGTTGTGCAAGTAGTTTTAGATCTTAGACCACCATGGTACCTTATACACATGAATCCATATTTAATTCATACTCATTCATGACTAAATCATGTACATGATGTTCTGGATATGATAGATTATGTGTGGAGGTTGTGAGTCGGTCAACAAAAATCGATCACTCCTAATAAAAGAGATATCATCCTATGTATTATCATCTCTAGATGACTCAGAAAGTCTTTGATCAAAGCAGGATGAAAGTTAGAAAGAATTTTTACTATTTCATCATTAGAGTCATCGTTGATTGATGGATAATCGATATGAATATGTAATTGAGTTTGACATGAATCTATACTCATAAATATATTTGAGATACAGGATGATTGAAGAATTGAATTGCATGGTAATCTATCACTAAAGGGTATATTTGATATTTTTATCAAATTTCATATCTTTCAGATAGGCATGACATGTTGCTAGACGTCAATCTTATCCTGTAGGTTCTCATGAATTAAGAATTTAATTTATGAATTAATTAGAAGTTCTAATTAGTTAACTTGGGTTGACATATATTTGACCTAAATCAATTAGAAAGGTTCTAATCAAACTAGGTCAGTATGCAGCTAGACCTACTATTGGGAATTCAAACCCTCTGATGGACTGACATGAGACCTGGTGATCAGCCAGCAATAAAGGATGAACGTTTGGATTGAATGCGAAAGCACGCACAAGTGGATTCGAGAGAGAAAGAAAGAAAGAAAGTATTTTGGGAGAAAGAGCTTTATTGCAATGAATTCAGCATTACACAACCTTGATCTATTCTCCTATATATATACTATACAATAGGGTCAAGCCCCAAGCTAAAAAAACTCTCAAATCCAAACAGACCACATACAGTTTTGAACCTGTGAAACTGAGTCGGCTCAGCTGGGACTGAGTCAACTTACTTCAATCACTGAGTTGACCTAGTCCCAAACTAGATCGACTAATTGCAATTTTACCCGCAGACACCCAAAAATTGTACTCTTTGTTCTCTTCCGCAGTTAGTCGACTCATCCAGAGCTGAGTTGACTCACCTGCCACTAAGTCGACCCACTTTTGGACTGAGTCGACCCAGTTGTGTGCTGGGCAAAAACTTCTAAAACTCAGCTCTCTATCCTGCAACCTCCCTGATATCTAGTCGACCCACCTCTGAACTGGATCGACCCACTTGAAACTTAGTCAACCTTGTATCAGGGTGAGTCGACTAAGTTGCTGAAACCTGCTATCCAGACTGATTTCTCTACTGGTTTGCTTCCTTCTTCCTTTGGCCTTTCTTCTCATGTTCCCAACACTTGGGAGTGCCACACATGAGCTTACATTCTCCACTTTGGTGCTCTCAAGTCCTTATGAACTCAACTTTTCTCTGCAAACCCATCTATGCTACACACATTTGAAAGCTATCTCTAGGGAGGACCTTCGTGATTGCATCCAACTGATTCTCCTTAGTATGGACCTTCATTAGCTCCACTTCACCCTCCTCCACCAGTTTGCTAATTTTGTGGTATCGTACATCTATATGCTTTATCCTAGCATGATAGATAGGGTTCAGCACCTGCTGCAGAGCACTTTGACTGTCATTATACAGTATCACCTTGCTCTGCTCCACCCCCATCCAACAATCAGCCTTCTAAGCCAAAAAGCTTCCTTGGCAGCCTCTATAATTCCAATATACTTGGCCTCTATAGTAGACAAGGCCGTGATTGGTTGAAGGGTTGATCTCCAAGACATCGGTCCACCAAACATGTAGAAGAGGTATCTCATAGTAGACGTTGTTGTATCAAGATCTCCAGCATAGTTTGCATCCACAAAGCCCTTTAGAGGATCCAAACCTCCATATATATCTCATTGTAGTTTTCCTCAAATCCTCCCAGTTGGCCACCAAAACCAGATCATAGTCTCTTGTTCCCTGCATATACCTCAATATTCACTTCAATGCTTTCTAGTGCTCCTTCTCAGGGTTAGCCATGTATCTACTAACCAAGCTAACTGCATGTGCTATATCTGGTTTACAGCACACCGTAGTGTACATCACACTACCTACAGCATTTGCATAAGGAACTCTATCCATATACTCTCTTTCCTCTTCTGACTGGGGGCTTTGATATTTGGAGAGATATATATGGCTTGGCAATGGTGTCTTAACAAATTTGGCCTTCTCTATCCCAAACCTCTCCAGAACCTTTTGGATATATCTTTTTATGACAAATGGAGCACTCCCTTACATCTATCGCTGCAAATCTCCATTCCAAAGATTTTTTTAGCTAGACCTAGATCCTTCATCTCAAACTCTGATGACAATGCTCGTTTCAATCTTTTCACAGTCTCCATGCTTCTACTGGCTATGAACATATCATCTACATACAATAGTAGATACAGGGCATCCTCCTCATCTATGTCTTTGACATAGACACAGCGATCATGTTCACATCTTACAAACCCCAGACTCAAAATAAAACTATCAAATCTGTAATGCCACTGATGAGGGATTGTTTTAGGCCATACAGTGACCTCCTGAGTAAACACACCTTATCCTTCTATCCAATCTCCATGAAATCATCTGGCTGTCTCATGTAGATCCTTTCCTCCAAAGTCCCATGGAGGAAAGCTGTCTTCATGTCTATTTGCTCCAATTCTATATCATACTATGCCACCAATGACAATAATACCTGAATCGAAGTGTGACGCACCATAGGAGAGAAAACTTCAGTGTAGTCAATCCTTCCTCTATGAGTATTCTTTTGCTACCAGCCTTATCTTGAATCTGACTTCATCTTTTCTGAAGGTGCTTCCTTCTTAGTGAACACCCACTTTGAGCCTATAAGCCGAGCACCTTTTGCAAGATCCACCAGCAGTCATGTCTGATTCTTCTTTAGTGATTCCATCTCCTCCATCATGACCTGCATCTAGGACTCATGGTCTTCACTCTCCATGGCCTCTTGATAATTTTTTGGATCTTCATTGGCAGTGATGAGAGCATAGGAGATAGCCTCATCAATGCCATATCTGATAGGTCTTCTGATGGTATGCTGGGTCTTGTGCAACATCACTCCCACTGACATATTCTTCCGGTCTGAAGTCTGTGGCTCCTTCTCCACCTCCACCTGAACAGTTGGCTCTCCATACTAGTCTTCCACCTGAGTAAGTCCTCTCCTACCCAGCTCCACCTCAACAGGCACTCCCCTATAGGTAGATGTAGACTGTATGCCATCTGCCTCTGATAGACCATCACTGTCTAGCTTCACTTCTCCTAATCTATCTGTATCCTCAAACTTGTCCAAGATGCTCTTCTCATCAAAAATGACATCCCTACTGATCACTGGCTTCTGTGACTGAGAATTTTATAGTAGGTAGTCCTTGACTCCTTGTGGATACCTAATGAAGATCAGCTTCTGAGATTTTGGATCCAACTTGCTTCATTCGGTTGACTCCATATGTGCATAGGCTGGGCAATTGAAAATCTTCAGATGGCCAAGCTCTACCTTTTTCCACTTCAGACCTCCTCTGAAATGCCTCTATCCAGCTTGTGATGAGGAGACTTGTTAATAAGAAACAAGGGAAAGTTATGGCATCACCTCAAAAAAACTTTGGAAGTGATGTCTACAGTCTCAAATTCCATGCCTTCTCTGTTAGTATTCGGTTCATCCTTTTTACGACACCATTCTACTGGGGCTCATCTTCATTATGTAATGGCATTTGATACCATTTTCTTCACAGTACATTCTGAACTCCAGGCTAGTATACTCCCCTCCATTGTTTGACCTCAGGCACTTCACCTGTCTCTCTGACTCCTTTCTAACTCAGATCTCCAGGCTCTAAACCGGACAAACACATTTGATTTCTCCTGGATCAGATAAATCCACACCTTCCTTGAGTAAGTCATCAATGAAAGTGACAAATACTTTGCCCACCTTTAGCTGATACAGGAGCAGATCTCCAAACATCCGAGTGCACTAAATCCAACACTCCTTCGCTTCGCTTGGTATTATGGGCAAACTTCACTCTATACTGTTTGCCAAAGATGCATGGCTCACATAATTTAGTGCCCTCCTTCTTTAGGGCTGGGATCATCCCTCTTCTGTTTAGCTCTGTGAGCCCTCAGTCACTCATATGATCTATCCAATAGTGCCATAATCGATATAAAAGCTGCTCCTCCTGTGCCACTGCTAGCACCTTTGCACTATCGCTGACAACTAAGCACTCCATCCTGTAAAGATTGTTGTTCAGTCTTCTACTTCTCATCACCACTAAAGCTCTCTTAGAAATCTTCAAGCATCCACTCCTAGCCTGACTACTAAAAGCATAATCTTGCTCCTCCAAGTAGCCCAAAGAAATTAAATTTTCTTTAATTCAGGTACATGCTTGACATTAAATAATGTACGGATGATTCCATCATACATTCTCACCCTTATTGTGCCAACTTTGGCCACCTTATAAGGGTAATCATCTCCAAGACTGATACTTCCTCCATCGATCTTCTGGTAGGTAGCAAACCACTCTTGATGAGAAGTATAGTGGTGTGAGCATGCTGAATCCAATATCCACATAGTATCACCCCTGTAGATCCATCTGATACAATCAGAAGATCTTCTCCACTACTCACAAATGCTGTATCATCATCCTTGTCGGCCTTCCCCTTTTTTGACTTCAAAAGAGGACAATTTCTCCTAAAGTGTCCAGGTTGACGACACTTGTAACAAGTCAAATTCTTTCTCTGATTCCGAGATTTGGACCTATCCTCGGACTTATTCCTAGCCTTCACCTTTGATCTTCCCTATCTCTCATTCACAGCTAAGACCTCAGAGCTAGAATCTCCTTTGTAGATCTTCTCCCTTTGCTCATTGGATCTGAGTACACCAACAACCTCTTCATAGCTTAGGATCTCTTTCCATAAACTAAGGTTGTTATGAGACCATCATGAGAACCTGGGAGAGAACAAAGTAACAACAGGGCCCGATCTTCCTCATCAATCTTCACATCCAAGCTCAACACCTCAGAACAAACCTGATTGAACTTCTGGATATGGGTGATAAGGTCTCCTCCTTCAGGCATCCTTAGACTATAAAGCTGCTTCTTCAACCATAGCTTATTGGTTATATTCTTTCCTATGTAAGTATTTTTCAGTCTCATCCAGAGCCTCTTTGCCGTGGTCTCTACACAAACCTCGGGCAATACCTAATCGGCTAAGCACATCCTGATAGTGCTAAAAGTAATCTCCTCCAACTCTTCTCAATCCTTAGCACTGATCCTATCTGACCTTTTCCTAACTAAGACCTTGTAGATCCTCTACTGAACCAACAAGTCCTTTACCCTTTGCTGCCATAGGGTAAAGTTGCCCTTGCCATCGAACTTCTCAAAATCTATCTTGAATCCGCTTGCCAACATGACTACAAGCAAGCCACAAGCAACCTTAACACCCTTTTGCAATCACACACCAATAAAAAAAACCCTTCCAAGAAGATCTTATATGCCCTAAGATCCTCTTTCCAATCTTCTGTATCACCTCTCTTCCGTGTAACAATTCTCCACCTCAAACAGGAGACAACCATGAAGATGAAAATAAGATTTAGAGTAAAACCTAGTGTAGTAGATCCTGAATGTAGGAACCTTGGGCTTCTTCCTTTTTCTCCATGCAACACTGCTTTGATACCAGATGTTGGAAATTCAGACCCTCTGATGGACCGACGTGGGACCTGTTGATCAGCAAGCAACAAAGGATGAATGTCTGGATTGAATGCGAAGGCACACACAAGTGGATTCGAGAGAGAAAGAGAGGAAAAAAGTGTTTCTAGGAGAAAAGAGCTTTATTGCAATGAATTCAGTATTACACAACCTTGACCTATTCTCCTATATATATACTATACAATAGGGTCAAGTCCCAAGCTCAAAGAAAACTTCCAAACCCAAACTGACCCACATATAGTTTTGAACCCGTGAAACTAAGCCAGCTCAACTGGGACTAAGTCGACTCACTTCAATCACTGAGTCGACCCAATCCCAAACTGGGTCGACTAACTATAGTTTTATCCACAGACACTCAAAATTGTACTCTCTATTCTCTTCTGCAATTAGTTGACTCATCCAAAACTGAGTGACTCACTTGCCACTGAGTCAACCCATTGTTGGACTGAATCGATCCAGTTGTGTGCCAGGCAGAAACTCCTAAAATTTAGCTCTTTGTCCTGCAACCTCCCTGATACCTAGTCGACCCACCTCTGAACTGGATCGACCCACCTGAAACTTAGTCGACCCAGTATCAGGGTGCGTCGACTAAGTTGCTGAAACTCTGCTATCCAGGCTGTTTTCTCTGCTGGTTTGCTTCCTTCTTTTCTTGACCTTTCTTCTAATGCTCCTAAGGCTTGGGAGCGCCACACCTGAGCTCACACCTACTGCTTGCTAGATGTAGAACTCAATGGGTCACACACATTAAGGATTGATCAAAAATTTATTTGAATTATATTAGGATCAATGGATCTTAATTGGGTTGCTAATTAGCATGCTAGCACATATTGGCTAATATTATTCCTAACCAATTAGATTTAGTTCGAAATCCTATCTAAATGGCTAACCTATTTAAGTAGGACTTAGATTAGATTGAGCCATAAGGGCAGCCAAGTGTTGGCACCTCCAAGCCTCATCCACATGCCAAAAATGAAGAGTCCCAAAGGGTTGGGACTCCCTTGGTTGTTGGTGCAAGAATTACATGGTGCTAATATTTTTCGGTGTGGAGGAGTGAGACTCCTTGATGTG
>KE505330.1:230723-242015 GCA_000441515.1 Elaeis oleifera | reverse complement strand
ATTCTTCAATTTCTGGGCCAATTTAGCTCCGTTTTACATAAAATTTATGCCGTTGGAATCTTCTTTCCTTATTCTTTCTATTGATGACCTCTTTTTCTGCAAAAGACAATAACAAGTATCAATTTCCTAATAAAGTTAGATAATTTAGATATTAATTGATACTTTTTATATCAATTTGTGACATAAATCACTCCTTCTGCTTTGGATCTTTGACCCATGTGGCGCTTCCTGACTCTCTTTCTCCCCCTTCCATGCCTTGGATAAGCTTGGATTATATTTATGCCCCTTGGGTAGTGTGAAGCTGATCTAAAATGAAGAGTCACAATGGATAATTCTCTGAGGTTAGAGCCAAGGGTCCTTTTCTTTAAGCAGAAAGGTTGGTGCCCCTTTATCTCCTCTCACACCCATTAGATGGCTTCTGGATTAGGTCTGATGCCACTTGGTGGAGGTGAGAGCTTATCAGATTAAAGAAAGACATATAAATGACTTTTTGATGCCGAAACAACGTATTTTTCTCCAAAGAATCGAGTGGCACGCCCCTTGACTCTTGGAGTCCTTCTGCATGAAGGAACTTATCTGAATAGACCGAATTCAAATTTTTGGGATGCCAAGTCTTCGGACATATTATTTTGGATGGTATCTCTTCTCTTCTCATAAATAGGACTTGTATCCGAGAGTTCAAGGCATTGAAGTCTGAATAATCCTCTTCCTTTTCTTGTTAAGACAAGATCTTTTATATTAAGATAAGTTTGCCATTTTAAGATAAGAACTTAGAAAGAGAATTAGGAAAGACTAATAGAGAGAAAGAAAAGAGAAAGAAAGGGAGAAGAAAATCTAAGAAAGCTTAATCCTTAAAAGGTTAGAGAATTCTTGAAGAAGAATTCAGCAAGCAAGATTTTAGTAAGAGTGCTTCCTTGATCGAGTCCTATGTGAATCATCATCGAAGGACATATATTTATGTATCTTATGGAAGTAATTCATCACCAAATCAGATTTAAAATGTATGCTTCCTTAATCTATCTTTTATATTCAGCTTTGATTGATGTCAACAAGGAGATCTTGGGTCCAAGGTTTTGGTGAATTTGATTTTCATTAAGAAATTTTTGAAATCCAACCTTCTGTTGTGCCACTATAATCCAATAGTTTTAATTTTGAATTATTTTAGATATCATAAGTAGGTCCTCTAAATACCATGCTAAAAAATTTTAAGCATCTTAAGTCTAAGATGAGTGGACTATTGATTTTTGATCTCTAGATTAAATTATTTATAGGTGGATTTCTTTTCTCCTAGAATTAAAGCTTATGCTTCTTTATCTACTAGAAGAACTTTGAGATTGTTTATTGATCGTAGATTTTATACTCGAATATTAATCTACTAAGAGTATACTAAGAGTAGTTGATGCTTTTGATAAGAAACTTGATATAGTTATCTAGAATTAAGATACTGATTTTGATTACAAAAAATAATAGTTCTGATTTAGATCTACTCTTAAGATATTGATCTTTTATTATAAAATGATTTAGTGATGAAATTACATCGAGAATTAAAATAATAAAAAGTTTGAGGATAAGGTTAGGACCATGAATCTTAGGTAACAAAATTTGAGGATAAAATTCTTTTAGAAAAGAAATATAATACCCAATCCCAATTCAGATCCAAAAGAGTTTAACAAAGCTTAAAGCATGAACTAGTAAAAAAATAAGCTCTTAAGGCCAGCACGTGCACTGCACATGCTGGAAAAATTGGAAATCATGGTAGAAAGGGGGGAGGCGAGTTTGAACAGGACTCATCTTCCATTTTTCCTGAATTCGCCAGACAAACCTAAGTTTGAGAAGGATTTTAGCATCCTCCCAACTCTATTTAAGAGCCCTTCCACTGTCTCTTTGATCCATACCTGAAGAGTCAAGTTTTGGATAGAATCATGCCAATGATTGATGGGTTTCATGCAACAACTTCCACCGCTACCATGGATCAAATACCATCAAAATCAAGGTAAAGATATATTCTTCAAATTTATTATGTTCTTTGGTCCTTAACCATGGATTCCAGCTTGTGAACCACCTGATTTTGGTCAAAAAGGTGCTCGGATCAATTCCCCTATTTTGCTTTGATTTTCATCATTTTTTTTATTTTCAGGGACAATTGTCGCCACCAACCTCTGACTAGTGGTTCCCCCACCTACGCATCATAGCTTGCATCCTGGCCATTGCCATCACTAGGGAGAAGATCCTTCTTCCAAGATAGATGGGGAATGGGTAGGTCCCCGTTCCACCAAAGAAAAGAGGAAGAAGAAAAAAAAGAAAAGAAAAGGGAGAAAAGAAAAAAAGAAGAGAGAGAGATTTTCTCTTTCCTCTCTCCTTTCTCTGAGTTTTGAATCTCCACTTTCTCTCTCTAGCAGTTTCACATTCTCTCTTTATAGATTATCTTCTAGACTATTTCTCTCTCTTCATATAATTCTTTCTCTATGATTGCTTCAGTAAAAAATTTTCTTTCAATGATTCTAATTTGATTCTGGAGAAGAAAGTCGTGATCCACGATTGTTGGGCAGCATGCTGGTACCTTTCTTAACTAGATCGTATATCTCTAGATTTGATCATTTATGATTTATATTGAATAATTTGTATATTAGTTTAATCATGATTTGATTAAATCATCTTGATTAGATCGATCGGATTGTCAGATAATGTCACCTGATTAGCTTTATTCTATCTTGTTAGTTTTTCTCTCCTTTGATATTCTTTCTTTATGATTTATGAATTCAGTGAATCTGATCTATTGCTTGAAAACTGAGTTGATTCTGATATGAGATTTTAAATCAGTTTGTCAGTCAAATAATATATCCATACCATCCGAGCCTTTATTGAGCATCTTAAGATCTAGTACTCATTGATTCTATCAAATCATTATTATTTTAAGTCTCTAATTAGATGAAGCTACTTGATCAAATTGATCCCTGACTGAAATCGATGTATCGATCTCTACTTTGATTTTTGTCAGACACTAATAGCTCTAATCACCATTGATCTTTATTAGAACCATCCATTTCCTATTTTAATCATGATCAGATAGAATTACCTTGATTCGACCAATCGATCGCTTTTGTTAGCCTTATAAGGGTGTCAGAACTTAAGATTTTTATTAGTTGTGGCTTAAGATTGATAGAAGAATACATTTTAAATAATAAGTTCTGAAGGATACTTTTAGGATTAATTGAATCTATTCATTCAGTATTCTGCAGCGGTAAGTAATGAACTATCTTTTCGAGATATTTCATAATTTATTGTAAAAGTAAATAATTAGTCTTTAAAATTATGCGTGATTTATGAAATTATATTTTGAATGAAAAGTAATTTCTGGAATGCTTTGTTTATTGATTTATTATAGAATATGCATTGTTCAATGAAATTATGATATCTATATGTCATGCTGCAAAAGTACTTTGATACAAGTTGAATTTATTCTCTCAACCTAACTATATTCTTAACCCTGCCAATGGAGCCTATGCATTAATTTTTGACCTTGCTAATGGGGATTATACATTGATTTTTGACTTTACCAATAGGAGTTATATGCTAGCACTCTGTTTTGGCTTTATCATAGGGATAAGTGTGGTCATAATTAAAGACTGTTGAGTTATATGTGATTTATTTGGAATCAAATTTATGATTTATATATATATATATATATATATTTGAAAGGATTTGATTTGCATTGAATTAGCATGAAATATATTTTATTTTATTCATGACATTGTTTTCAAACATCATATCTTATGATAATATTTAAGATATCTAATTGAGAGATTTATTACTTACTGAGCTATTGAGCTCATCACATCTTTCTTTTAGATTCAGATTCTTAATGGCAGACATGGATATTGCTTTGAGAGTGAGTTAGAAGCGAGAGTCGGCAACATAGATTTATCATTATATTCTTACAGGATTATTATTTGAGAAGTAATTGATTTAAGATCTTTTGAATATTGTTAAAATTTTGTGAGAGATTAAAGTTGATTTTCATTAGTTAAATTTTAGCCTTAATTTATTATATAAATTAATATTATTTTTGAAATACCTTGCATGCTTGTGGAAAGACTTCTCTATGAGTATTGGATGGTTGCCATGATCCATAGAATCACGATCTCAGGTTGGGGGCATGACATATAAATAGGATCTTTTATCTTGATTCAAAGATAGCAATCAAGGATTCTATTAGCAACCTCAACAGCAATGATAAAATATCTCTTGATCAACTTAGAAATGAAATCTTTGAATTGAAGTTTTATATATATACCATATAATCTTTAATACACATAAATAAGATCTATCATTTAGAACTAAAGATGATAATTAAAATTATTAATGATTCCACCAAGATGAATACCCTATGATCTCAAAATAACATTGATTCCTTCCATTAGAAATGGACTTATTTGTAATATTCTCAAATATGCTTTCCTCCTACATGCTGGTTTCTATATGATCTATATACTTTAACCTCAAAGAATATTCAAATCAGATATCATAAATGATTTTCTTAGTCAACCATAAACAACTTTTAAAAAATGAACATTTATATTGCTACTAAATGATTAATTTCAAGACGAGAAGAAATATCATAGTATTACTTCCACATCAAATTTGATGTTGCAATTCATTTAAATAATTAATGATCAAATTAATAATCATATTGTACAATAAAATTTCATCACCAATCCTCTTGCAATCTTCTTATACTATGTACCATCATCATACATCTATTGTTTAGAAACTTGGGGTTGATTCATATGCACAGCGGAAGCATAATTAAATTTAATTAATCATATAGCAAATAAAATTGATTTCAGATTAAAGATGTGAGATCATATCTCGAACAACCTTGAATTCCTTATAGTTGTTAAGATTAAGATTAAAAGAAGAAGAAGATCAGATCTTCACCTTTGTGTGGGAAGTTTTCACCATAATATGATGATCGTGGATGTCTTCTCAGTTCTTTTGAAGCCGCAAAGCATCCAACCTCTATAGGTATTCACACGAAGTCATCGTCTGATTAAAATATCTGATCTTATCGAAATACTAGCTCCCTTGCAAAGATCTTCTTTGATGATGAATTTATTTTTCTTGCTGAAGATTCTTCTCAAGGATTTCAGTCTTTTCTCTTCACTGATCACGCTCCATATACCAACAGACCAGGAACCTTTCCTTGATCCTTTCTTGATTTTCTTCTCAAAGAAATCCAACTCCTTAGCCTTTCATGATTTTCTTCTGAAGAAAATCGGCATGCAATCTTTCTTAATTTTTTTTCAAGAAAATCAGTATGCAGCCTTTCTTGATTTTCTTCTCGAGAAATCTAGCTCCTCCTTTCTTTTGCTTCCCTTCCCTTTCCTTTGACATGCGCCCAACTCCTAGGTGTGGCATCTGACCTATTGTGAGCATCCAAGAGAATGAGAGAGGGGAGGTATGAGATGAGATGCCCAACTACTTGGGCATTCAAGAGAGAGAGAAAGGAGGCGTGTGAATATTTCAGCGTGAGAAGAGGAGGCGTGAGGAGATTTATGGTGCACACCCACATCAACTTCTTACTATGTGAAACCCTTTCCACATTATTATAGGGGCATGAGATAGGGTCCAAAGGGAGAAGGTCTCTTATTAGTCTTCACATAACCACCCAACGCCCAGACCCTTTTCTTTTGCATGTCTTAAAGATTTTCATGCTAAAAAGCTTGTAACATGAGAGAGGTGCGCTTTCATAGAATCCTTCTCAAGTTAGGATTTTAGGCGTGAAGGGATTTGTGACGTGCAACTTGCGGCATCCCAACTCTTGGACGCAGCCCCATATTTGATGTGAAAAACAATTACACAAAGAAAAGAGGGTGGGGCCCTCTCATAGGAGGAGTCCTATCCATCAATCACTTTTGACAGATAGAGTCCCATGGGGAATAGACTTTGACCGAATCAAAAATCTTATCTCATTCGGATTTGGTCAAATCAAAATTCTTATCTCATATGGAGTACAAAATACCTTTAGATTTGATCATATCAACTCTTTGATATTGTCAAACCTTTGACATGTCAAATTAAATCCAATCATTTGATCAAATACAATCTCTTTGTATGTGACCCCATAAGTTCTATTCTATCTAATAGTAAGATATATTGTAATCTCCATCAACAATATCATTGAAATCTTTTTCAATAGTTTAGAATAATTTCAACTCACCCAATAAGAATTATTGATCATTAAAATAATTCTCATGAGTCTCACAATCTATTAGTAACGCCTAGCAATATGTAGTGACATTCTAGTAAAATAGAATAGATGAACCTCTAGATGCGGTTACTATATTATTCAGTCTTTCTATTATGAGTCTCGATAAGATGGAGCTTATAGAATTTCTTATCAAACCCTATCATTTGTCATATATTAAATTTATTTGACTCAAGTTTCCAATGTAAAACTATGAAATTTTTTTATTATTCACACTACCCTGACCATGATCTTTTGAACTCAATCTTATAAATCACATAGGACTAATTCTTTTATCTATCAAGGATAATAGATCTCATCTAGGTGCATATCCTATTCTTATAATAAACCTATTGGAGCCAATATACACTGCAAAGATCCATATGGCTAGGGATCAAGTGTATATATAGTCAAACTACAGTAATCCCATTGTGAATAGTCGGGGCACTGCAAGTCTAAGGACTAGTCACACCACTACAGTATTGAGCAAGTCACTAATGAGTGAGTAGACATCTAAGTGACTTCGTATATTGATCATGCTCGGTATCTTTATTCTCTAATAACCACCTGCACTCTTACTCCAGTATCCTTATACCGTAGATTCGAGACTCATCTATCCTAAAAGAAAACGATTCGTGCACCAATCTATCTGGATCAATCATCATCCCATAATGATCGATCGATGGAAGTATTAAGAATTAATCATCAATGACACATATCTTAAATTCTTAACTTTTGAGAATATGTGTCATCATCTTATTAATTCTTTAAACAATTCATGGATATATACACAACATGAATGAAATAATAATCCAATATCATAGACATTAAATACAAAATTATATCTTAGAATAAATATATGTGTCAGCCTGATTAGCTTCTAAGATATATATCTAATAATCTTTCACTTGCACTAAAATTAATTAGCCATATATCTAAGTCCCATCTTCTCAAGATGTGCTTCAGTCTTCTACTGACTAAGCGGTGTAGGGTTATGGTATCACAATGGAAGGTGATGTTCAAAAATCTTTTCTTAATGAATACTATAACAACCAAACCCTAGAACCCAGAAACCTTTTGATAATTACAATCAAAGCAAAATTTAAACAATTTGTTCAGAAGCATATCTATGTTGGTCGATCCATTTTCATGAGGCACCCAAATATTTGCCCTCCAATAGTGATCCATACAGAACTTGATCAAGGACACTTCCTCAAGAAATCTTTTGTTGCTGAATTCTTCCTCCAAGAATAACTTTAGCTTCTCTAGGATCAAACCCTCCTCAAGGATCTCTTAGAACACTCTTTCTTCTTGCTTAATTCTCCCTTGCCTCTTTCTAATCCTCTTCCTCTTCTCTTTCCTACACTTGTCTTAAAGACACTTGACTTATCTTAATCAGAAAAGACTTGTCTTAACTAGAGAAGACTTGTCTTAACAAGAGAAGGAAGAGAATTGGTTTTAGATTGATTTGACTTGGACTCTCAGATGAATTCTATTTATAGATAGAGAGAAGGCACCACTCAAGGCAATGCATCCTAAGTCCTCGCACCCCAAATCTGAATCTGCAACATTCAGATTAGTTTCTTCAAGCAAAAGGACTTCTCCAAGGGTTAAGTGGCGCACCTATTTCTTTCAGAGAAACAATGATATGTTGTTTCGGTAGATACTTGCAGAAAAAGGATATTTATACGTCTCTATCTTGCTAATAAATTTCCATGCCTGCTATGTATCATTTGACCATACCAAAAGCCCATTTGATGGGCATGAGAAGAAGAGAAGCCGTGCCAACCATTCGGCTCAAAGTAGAAGGACTCTTGGCACCAATTAAGAGTAAAAATAGATTTCTGCTCCACATCTCTTCGGAACAATTTTGCTCCATGCCACCCAAAGGACATGGACTTCATCAAATCTCATCTTTAGGCATTGGAAGCGAGAGAGAGAGAGAGAGAGTAGTTTAGGAGGCACCATATGGGTCAGAGATCCAAAGTAGAAGGACTCCAGTCCTTCTCCATACCAAAACAGATCATGTGCCAAAAACCTTTGTGCCAACTTTCGATAATTATCTGACACTTAGGATAATGGCATGTTGGCATGGGGATAAACTTGAGGAGGTGCCACATGGGTCTTAATCCCATGCTAGAAGGGTTCTAGTCCTTCCTTATGCCAAAAGAGAATTGGCACCCCAATATTTGGTGCCTAGCACAAGATAGAGTCCCAACTCATTAGGACTCAATCATCTAGACGTGGATGAGGTTTGGATGCACCAACATTCGGCTGCCCCTCCATGGCATGACCTAATCCAAGTCTTACTCAATTAGGTTAACCATATAAACAAGATTTTAAATCAAATCCAATTTGATTTAGGGGTTAGGTAAGCCATATGTGCTAGCATGCCAATTAGCAACCTAATTTATATCCAATGATCCATGACCTATTCCAAATAGATCCTTGATTAAATCCATTATGTGTGTGATCCATTGAATTTTATATCTAGCTAAAAGTAAGTCCAGATGTATGTTAACCTAATTTAATTGGAACCCTTTCAATCAATTTAAATCCAATTCATGTCAACCCAAGTTAATCAATTAGAACTCTTTCTAATTGATTCATGAATTAAACTCTTTAATTCATAAGCACCTATAAGTCAAGATGGACATCTAGCAATGTATCATGACTGTTCAGAAGATAAAAAATTTGATGAAGATATCAAATATATCTTTCAGTGGCAAGTTACCGTATAATTTAATTCTTCGATCATATCGCATCCCTGAATATGCAATTAGCATGAAATATGTCAAACCCAAATGTATATTCACATGTTTCTCAATCTTCTGGTAAATACTCAATTGATGAAATATTAAAATACTTTCTAATTTTCATCCTGCTTTGATCAAAGATTTCTAGAGTCATCACTAGATGAGATCATATGAATGTTATCTTTCTTACTAGAAGTGATCGATTTCTTGTTGACCTACTTACAACCTCCATGCATACTTCACCATATCTAGAACATCTCAGATATGTCTTAGACAAACATACTAGGATATGAATCAAAACATAGATCTATATGCGTAAAGTATCATAGTGGTCTCAGGTCTAAGGATCACTTGCACAACTCCTACTAGAGAACCATCCTTTGACATGTAAGTAAGATTCCGTAAGATGTTCTTCCTATGGATCAATTTAGTAAACTCATTCTCTAATACACACCCATATCCTTGTATAAGTGTCTCCACATAAATGATTATGAGATCAATTATCCTCTCCATTGAGCATATATAGGATGTACCCATCTTATCAGAATCATTGATCTCCGACTCAATGATTCAACGACTGAAAATATTTTAGATTAGAATTTTAGATCTCAATGGTATAATCTCATCATGGTTCTAAAATCATTATTCTAATCTATGAAATTTATCACAATCTTAAATAAGATGCAGCAAATGATGAAATAAAATATCTCATTTTATTCATAAATAAAAATATCAAACACATGAGCTGGAAGATATTATAGAAAATTATTATTGCATTAACTATGTGATTAACTTAGAGTGCACTAATCTTTCAAGCGACTTAGTTAGTGAGCCTACCACGTTATCAGTGGAGTCTACTCTCTTCATCTCGATATAGCTTTTTCAAGGTACTTGCGAATAATATGAAACTATCCTTCTATGTGCTAAGACTTCTGATGAGACCTAAGATTCTTAGCTAGAGCTATGGCACCATTATTATCACGATACAATGTTATGGCATCTGATGATATTATGTCTATTTTTGCAATGAATCTTTTAAACCAGAAGGCCTCCTTAGCAACCTTATAAGTGACGATGTGTTCAGCTTCTATGGTGGAATTTACAATGATAAGTTACTTGAAACTCTTCGAATCATCGAATCTCTATTGCATAAGGAAAACACCTTGATATAGACCCTCTACCATCAACATCAGACATAAAGTTTGAATCTGTGAATCCTTGTACACTCAACTTTCTCCTCCTTCAAAGATCAAGAACATATCCTTAGTCCTTCTCAAGTACTTCAAATATTCTTTATAGTTATCCAGTGCTCCTAGCTTAGATCCGATCGATATCTGCTCGTGACACTCACAGTAAGGGTTATATCAAGTCATATACACAGCATGACATATATGAAGCTCCCTATAGACGAAGCATAAGAAAGCTAGCTTATGTGTTGAATCTCTTTAGATATGTTAGGCACATCTTTTTGGAGAGATGAATTTTATGCCTAAGGAGGAGAAGTCTCCTCTTGGAGTTTTTCATGTTGAACCTCTTCAGCACCTCCTTTATGTATATCTTTTATGAGAGGACTAGCATCCTCTTAGATCTATCTCATAGACTATTATCCCAAATATAGGATGCTACCCTAAGGTCTTTATGGAGAATTTTTAGACAGCTACATCTTAACTGAAGTCATTATGAAACCATTATTTCTAATCAGGAGGATGTCATCAATGTACAATATAAGAAATATGACAACACTCCTACTGATTTTTTATAAATATATGACTCCTCATTCTTGATGAAATCAAAAAATTTGATTACATCATTGAAATGAATATTCCAACTCCGAGATGTTTGCTTCAATTCATTGCAGCTTATATATCTTGTGACTTTCGTCACTGGAAGTGAAACCCAGAGGCTATTCTATATAGATATCTTCCACAAGATATCCCTTCAGAAAGATAGTGTTTGAATAGATATCTATCAGATTCATAATCATGGTATGCTATAATAGTAAGTAGTGTTCGGATAGATATCTAATATTATCGCGATATTGTCGTTAAGACACCATGATTATCAAATTAAATCCGACTTCAATGAAAATTAAAAATACGTAGAAAGTAGCAATTTGGATCGAATCCACAGAGAACGCAGTGCTTTGATTTGATAACTTTGATTTTTATAAAAAAAATAAATTTAAAAAAAATAATTTAAGTCAAAAATAAAATTAAAAGTATGAAAAATAAATCGGATAATAGGATCTACTATTTAGATCCTAACTTCTACTTGCAATAAAAGTAAAAG
>KE505330.1:177578-188244 GCA_000441515.1 Elaeis oleifera | reverse complement strand
ATATATATATATATATATATATGTTAGTTCTCTCTTTCTCTCTCATCTACACTCTTTTCCTCTTTATATGTTTACTGGACCAATGGATGGTCCAAGTTTTTGATGGGTTTGGGTCGACGCTAGGAGGTGTCCTAGACCGATATTATGAGATCAAGGGTCTTAGACTCGCATTGTGCAACTATCTATTCTAATCTTCTATGATTTCCATCAGGGATCTTTGACATTACAATTAATCTGATGTTAAGCCCTGGCTCTATAGGAGAGCAGTTGCTTGGACTAGATGATGTTGACACAAATATCTTGCCTTCGGATTCACATATCGAGGAGCAGATTGGTGTTTGCTATATATGGTCTATTATCGATAGAGATAAAGATTTTTAACACAATCATCTATATGATTATAGAAATAACATATAAATGTATTATATAATTATTATATATTCTATATATATGTCGGTATGTGTATTATGCATTGTTGATTTAATGTTCCATGGATTATGACTAATTGGTGCTTAGTTATAAATATCATATTATGTAAGGAAAATGTGACCTAACATAATTGATGGGCTGGACAGTATCTAGATTAGTCGGTCATGCAAAAATATGATATATATGCTAAGTCGGCCTTGAACTGGGGTGCAGTATTGTGTTTGGCCTACAATAGACTGGAGCATGATTATGACTAATCTAATATCGAAAATCAGATTATGAATTTAATAACATGGATGAGGCATGGGCGGCGTTTGGACTAATAGGCTATTAAAAAATATAGTGTATAAACTAGGTCAGCCTTTGGTTGTGATGCAGCATTATTTTTGGGCTGCCATGGACTGGAGCAGGGTTATAATTAGTCCAATATCGAAAAGACAAATATAATGTTATGTAATTATAAAATAGAGAAATGGAGAGCCATATGTGAAGCATAGTGTATCAACCATAAGCTGAGATGTGATATTATGATTGCCAGCTATGGGTAGAAGCATGATGTGCATTTGGCCTGCCAAGGGCTGGAGCATGGTGTTGACTAGTCTAGTGCCTAAATCAAATCAAGATAATGAACTGTATTTAATTGAAGAATATGTTGACTAGCCGACACATGTGAAATATGGTATCTGTCATGTCAACTATGGGCTAAGATGTGATTGCCAGTCATGGATGAAATATGGTATGTATTTTGCTGGCTATGGACTGGAGCGTGAGCGGTCTAGTCCAATGCCAGAGTAATAATACGGTCACAATTCAACTGTGTTAATCAAATAATGAAAATAATTTATTAGAATATTGTTGAACCAAATTGTTGCTTAAATGATATTAAGTGACATGTGTCTCGAGATTTCTATATGGTATTATATATGTAACTAAGTAGCTATACAATTAGACTTGATGTATATGTTGGCATGGTTTATATATATACTTTTATAACATACATATTATATATTGAGTATTATTCAAATTATTGATATATGAATCTTATTATTTCTCAGCAGGTAAATATTATCGCAAAAGTATTTCATATTTAAGCTGGTATGAATGTAAGGGATTCTTACTAAGTTGTGAAGCTCACACCCTTTTTTCCTTTGGAGTTGCAAGGTGTGTAGGACCAATCGGGATAAGCATGAAATTCAGGCGATGGAGTCATTAATTAGTTACTTAGATGATTTTCTAATATCAGATAAATATTTCAATCTTATAAATCTTATTCAATAATAATAGATTGGTTTGATTTGATAAATATAATTGAACTTTCATAATTCTTCCAGAATTTTATAAATTTATTTATTATTTAGACTTTACATGATCTCTAAGATTTATACTAAGATTCATATGACCATATTATGTGGTCGATCTATGTGATGGGTTCAGGATGTGACAATTAAAAAAGCTATCAAGCTGGAAAATGAACTTCTGTGGCATATCTTCAACATTTATGTAGTTTTCCGATATGATTTTCTCCCCTTGTTTAAGGATCACATGGATCTTCTCTTTCCACAATCATACATCTATAAGCACAGCCGACATAGCACATGCAGTCCATTATTCTCTTATCCTTCCTCATGCCAGAAGATTTCACCTTTTGTTGCCCCTAAAAAATGCATACCTTTAAAATATACCTCTTTTGCATCTCCACAGATGCATCAGCGTATCAGGCATCTTGGCGAATAGTCAACGCCAACATGGACGCATGTGCTAGTGTCCAAATGCAAACCTTAATTTCTACATTGTTTATGTGTAAAGTTGAAAGAAAATTGTGAGAGATGATACTTTAGTCAGGATCTACGAAGATGCTGCCAATTTGATAGGCAGTAATGATGGTGGAAAGTTATTCTAAGAACCATGCATATAAGGTAATATACGTCGCAAAATATTCATGTGCAAGCTTGCCTATTTGTTGCTTGTGCGTGTAGCGCCTTTTTGTTACTTGTGCGTCCCAAAATATTCTAAGAACCGTGCGTACTCCCCGTTCTTTCACTTCTATTTCTTGTGCGTGTGGCTCCTTCCATCCTCTCTTCTAGTTTTCTCTTTCTACCCTTTGTTTTCTAAGTATTTCATTTTCTTAATGGAATCTGGGTGCACTTGACAACCCTCTTCTCATAAAAGAAAGAAAACAAGAAATAATACCAATAGATCGTAGAGACTTTTGTTCTTTGAGCTTTGATTATAAATTAATTCGGGCCATAGATCATAATTTTGCTCTTCAAATTGCAACTTTGAATTAAGCACGAAATTGTCCAAAATATACGATCATGTTTTCGTGTTTTTTTTTTTTTTTGGGTTGGGGGGGGGGGGGGGTAAAGATCGATCATGTTCAGTTACAAAACAAAAGGACAATAAAAGTTTGCATTTGAACAAATGAAGCATTTGTCTTCAACATTTACGCGCCTTCCCAATATTTTTTTTAAAATATAAATTTAATTAAAAAAATCCACTCTCATGATCATACATGCGTAGGCACCGCCGACATAACCAATCTAGTCCAGTTCTTCTATCCTATGCCATTCCAGGATATTTTATACATTAATGCGCTCGGACTTCCCGAGAACGATCAATGAGAACATGGATGCATGTGCGCGTCTTACCAATAGAATGGGACACTTAATTTCCGTACTACCGCTCAGCGAAATGGTCGTTAGAAATATTTTATTATACTATGAAGATGGAAAGGTGCAAACGTTGATAATTTTGAGGGCAACGGTGATGGCACAAAGTTGCGCTGGCGACCATGCGTCTATTAACGTATATTTGGGGATCATCATGTGAAGGAGCAGTAGGTCCAAATAAGAAAGAGCAGTCAAATAAGCATATCAGTTTATGGTTAACTTGAATCTTTCAGAAAATTTAAAAATAAGAAACGGTAGACACTACATCCTCACTTAAACTTACATGACAGACGTGTCTAATCGGCTATATGGTTGAGTGATAATATGCACAACAAATTTTAGGAGAAATATCTAAGACTGAGAGGATGCCATAGTGAAGCTGATCGAGGAATCGCACTAGAGACCAAATATCAAGATTATCGCGAGGGTGCCCATATAAAATAAACTAATGAAGATAAAATCTGGGTTTCAACTATGTTGGTGTAATACCTCAATCAATCAAAGATACGATTGCACGAATCTTAAAGCAGTCTCAACAAAAAGAAAACAAACAGAAAAACAGAGAGGACTCCCCATGGGAGTCTTCTCTTCCATTGAAATTTCCTCCATTCGACTCCAAATCGTAGTCAATGATAGAAGCCAGGGAGGAGTCCAACTCCTCCCCCACCACTTTTATTTAAAGGGACCAAGTCTCTTATGAAATCCCCACTACTGGCCATTGGATCATTGTCGGAGAAGTCTTTTTTCTCTTACGAGTTTATCATAACCTTTCATCGTATCCATCAGAAAATTTGAGGTGGAGAGCTTGCCGGAGCCCAAGGTGAGCCCTGGCCTTCCTCTCTCTCTCCTCTTCCTTCTCATAGCTCTTTATATAACATTGCAGGTTGTTGGCTTCGTTGGAAAATTGAGATAAGAAGATCCCTTAGTTTTCGCCCTTCCTTTGGTTTTTTGGCACCGGTGGTCATTGCCGACCACCACCTGAGATCTTTGGGCTACGTGTCACAACCCAACTGCCGCCAGCCATAGCCGTGCCAAAGATGCTCCCCTATTTCGAGAGTAAAAGGGGAACAATCCCCTACTTTATCGTGAAACCAGGAGAGAGAAAAAAAAAAAAAGAAAAAAAGAAAAAGAAGAAAAGAAAACAAACAAAAAGGGAGACAGAGTTCTCTCTCTTCCCTCTCTCTCCTTCCTCTCTCCTTCTCACTTCTCTCTCCACTTTCTCTCTAGTTCTCTCTCTACTTTCTCTCTAGAAAAGTCTCACTTTTCTTTCTATAAGTTTCTCTCTCTATAAAATTTATATCTCTAAAATTGATCGAGTAAATGATCATTTTCAATAATTTTGATCGATCTTAGTGAAGGAGTCCTGATCCGTAGTCATCAGACAGCATGCCGACATCTATTTTGGTAAGATTCGGATACCATCGATTTGATCTATTTGCTCTCTATGGAGTCAATTGTATCATAATCCGATTTTGATTAAATAAATTATTTGATCGAACTGACCTTCAATCCCCAAGCACCATGTTGACCTCTATCTTGACTCTTGTAGATATTACTGATTTGATTATTCTCGATTGGATAAAGTTAATATGATTGGACTGATCCAAAATTATAGGGTGCGACTACCGTTCATCATATCTTCCTTGATTTTTCTATCCTTTTCTGATTATGAAAATCAATTATGTTTAGGAGTATAGCTGCCTTGAAGAGAAGATGTCCAAAAGTGGGATATTACGATTTAATCTATGAATTGAAGATTCTGAAAAGAAATTTATGAAATTATGTAGATTTATTAGAGTATATGCGAGGTAAGTAATACTTCATTTTTTTAAATTTATAAGCAAATTATAAATATTTTTATATTGAATTATTCATAATTTATAAATTTGATGCATTATATTTTGGATGGCTGAATATTTACATTTTTTGATATGCCAAATGATTTAGGATCGATCTTATTGCTTCTAATATAGATTATATCGATTGATTTCTACATCATCTAGTTTATAAATTTTTGAATTGGAATATGAAAAAAGTATTTTGATTTAAGATATTTTTTGACTCACGGTCTGACTATGTATCAAACTCTATCAGTGGGAGTTGTGTAATGATATTTTGATATCTTGTCAGTGAGAGTTGTGAGCTGATATTTTCAATACCCTGTCAATGAAGATTGTGCACTGGTATTTTCGATACTTTACTAGTAGAGGTTGTATATTGGTATTTGTATACCCTATCAGTGAAGATTGTGTGCTAGTACTTTAACGTCCTGTCATTAGAGATTATGTAATGACACTTTGATTTAGTTCATGGCTGTTAAGACGAATGTAATATTTTGAAAGATAGCAATTTATGAATGAAAATAAATTTATATGGATTTATTAATTAATATTATATATTTGAATTAATATACTTTACATTCTTATTTTCAATATATTATTATTGCTAAATTTATCTAGCCAAAGGATACATTACTTATTGGACTATATAGCTCATTACTCTATGTTTTATTATTTTTATAGATTCAGAGGACTAGTTTGACACAGAGTTTCGATATAGAAGAGTAAATTAGAAGCAAAATTTGATATCTTTATTTAGATTATGATTTATTGGTATTGATGAAAATTATGAAATTTATTTTATAAGATATTTGATTTAGTTGAATATTAATTATTTAAATTTTATTTCGTTGTGATGCATTGATAGCATGCTTGAGATGCCTTGTATGCTTGTGAGGAGAGTTCTTCATGAATATACTGTAGTTGTCATGATCCTTGGCTTATAATCTTGGATCAAAAATGTGATAATTTATATAGTATTAGAGCATAAGTGGATGAATTATAACATATAGAATCAAACTTGAGTGTAGATGGACAGACACTAGAGATATTAGGATATAGATCTATGATGGTTGTAGTATATGCTGTCTTTATAATTTTAGTTAAACCTTGTGATTATATATGAAAGGTTACAAAAGAGTTATAATTCATATAGTTTGATATAGGATGGACAATTTATGGATCATGATCTGATTAGTTGGATTTTGATCTAAAGTAATTACAAAAGATTGATCATGAAACTTTATTGTACATTGTGATTATTAATTTGATCATTAATATTAGAGTGAATTACAAACTTAAATTTGATATAGGAGAATACTGTGATGTTGCTTTTGATTTTGAAATTAATTATTTAGGGGCAAGGTAAAGATTCATTCACAAAATATTGTTTAAAGTTGGACTAAGAAAATCTTTTATGATATTTGAGTGAAATATTCTTTAATATTTATATTGAAATGTGGATCATCTATAAATCTTGCATGTAGAAACAAAAATATAGATGGGAATATTGCAAATAAATCTATTTTTATTAAAGAAATTGATTATGAGATCGTAGAATATTCATGTTGAGGAATCATTTATAACTTTAATTACTATCTTTGGATCTAATGTTGGGATTCGGATGCACAGTTGAAGGTGAGATTTTATGATTTTAACAAGGAATCAATGATTGATTACATAAGATCTGAACCCCAAAATCCAAAATCACCTTGATGATTACAATCAAACATAAGTAAGGAATAATCAAAAATAAGAAAAGAAAATATGGATATCTTGAAGAAAATCAATCATTTTGTTGGCATATCCTAGGTGCAAAAAAAGCATACTCAATCTCTTTTCATCATAAATTTTCAAATCTTGGCTTTCAAATTTGGTTCCATGATCACTACTGGGGGAGAATTTGTACAAATCGAAATATGAAGAAGCCCAAGGCCCAAATAGCCAGGCCCAATTCTTGGAAGGAAATCCATGGCCTACTCGTGATTGGCCTCCATTTGAGTCAAGCTATAGCTGACCTTCAGCTCACAATGCCTAAGTGGAAGCTGATGCCGAGGGTTCGTCAGTCTAACTTGACGAATCTTATTCAGACTCATCGGCATCCTCCTGGTGGTCTACTCATTGGTATCAGCATCCAGACCTACCTACGAATGACACAGACCAACTGAACATCTATTCATAGCCAGCAGTTTCCAACCGAACAAGCATCGACAGTGGACAAACCTCACGCTTAGCAATCAGCCTGACTCTCGACCAAGGGCCATCTTTCCAAGAGAATGGTCGCAACATCTGACCCTTCTTTAGCCTTATCCACCAACAACGACTTATCCAATAACCTCCTCAATGGCTGCCAACACTCCACCAACCCGATCATTGTTGATGGCCCCTCGAATATCACTGAAAAAGCCTCGGGTCAATCTGATCGATTTAAATGCCCTGACTGACTAGATCTCCTGAGCAACCAGACTATATCCTAACAAACTTCCAGAATATGGTGGACAGGATATCCTGATAAGCTTCCGAAACATGATCATATGGCATAATAGACACCCATGACTAACAACTTGGTTAGTGGATGGACAGCAGACAGCCTATCCTAACGGCCTACAGCCACAGGCCTAACAACCTTCGGACTCTATCTATAAGAAGATGCAAAAAGGGAACCCAAGGTAAGCCATCACTCTGTCTCTCACGCTCCTCCTTCTGTTGAACGAGATACTAACCTGAACGTCGGAGGATCCCCACCGAAACCACCTTCAATCGGATCTTTCTTGTAGGTCGCACCCCCAGGAGATCGATCTCGATCGTCCACTCCAAGCCCTCCGGCACCAGTCGATATCTCACACCAACAACTACAAATATTAAGAATTGAATTTTTTTTCATTTGAAATCTTTCGATAAAATTTAGAAAAATTGAAAAAATTTTATCCTTATGTGACTAAAAAAAAAACCCATGTAAAACGAGAGAAATCATCAATAATTGTAATACCATATCATTTACCACCTAAACTAGTAGTTCTAGTAGATCTAAATAGATCCATATGCAATAATTCTAGTGGCTTAGAAGTTGAAACTATGTTTTTAGGTTTGAATGAAACTTTAGTTTGCTTACCTAGTTGGCATGCATTATAAATTTTATCTTTTTCAAAATTCAATTTAGGCAAACCAACAACCAAATCGTTTTTGATAAGTTTTGAAAGAGAATTCATACTTATGTGAGCAAGTCTACAGTGCCAAAGCCAACTAGCCTCATTGATTTTAGCATTCATTACTACTAAATATTGTCATGTTTTGTATGAAAAGATCATCCAACTTTATCATGTAAACATTACCATGCCTATGTCTAATAAACCTTATGCCATCATTATTGGGACTAGTTACAATATATATTGAAGATTCAAAAATTATTTTGAAGCCCTTATCACAAAGTTGACAAATGCTTAGAAGATTATATTTAAGACCATCAACCAATAAAATATTTCAATGAATTTGAAGGGAGTGATACAAATGTTACCTATGCCAATGATCTTCTCTTTGTCACTATCTCCAAAAGTGACCATCCATCCATCTTTTGTACCAAGAGTAATGAATTGGGATTCACCATCCATCATGTGTCTTGAGCACCCACTATCAAGATATCACTTCTTTTTGATCCTTAGGATGCAAGACACATCTACATAGAAATTTAAGCTTTAACATTAGGTATCTAAGCTTTCTTGGGTCTTTCTTGGTTAGTCACTGTGGTTCTTTTGGAACCTATATTTTTTTACAGTAGAACTATCAAATCTGTTAAAAAACATACGTATACTTTATATCCTACTTTTTCACATCTGAAATATGAAACATTTGAAAATTTATCATTAAAAGAGTTGACAAAAATATTTTTCAAGAATTTTTGTTTCTTCAGCGGGTTATAACCAAGACCGACTTTGTTGTACACTACTCTTTGATTATCAAAGATTATTTGAAATTTATCTGAACTTAAAGTCTTTTTATAATTGATTTTAGTTTAGCTACTTTATTTTTAAGTTCAAATTTTCTTGAGTTAGAGCCATCTTTTCTTTTGAAATTTCTTCCTTTCCTTTCAACAAGGTTTGATTACTCATTTTGGTTCTTTATTCTTAAATCCTAACTTCTTTAGATCATATAATAAATCATAAAATGCCGCATAGAGTTCATCAAAGAAATTCATTTGAAGGTCCTGCAGTTATCTCATTTTTATGTACCATAAGGCACAAGTTGACTTCTTCGTGAGTGTCTTCATCAGAGCTCGAATCATCACTGTTACTCCATGTAGCCACCATTACTTCTTTTTGAACTTCTTAGGGGCCTTCTTGAGTTGTGAGCATTCAAATCTAAAGTGACCTGATTTCTTACACTCATAGCAAATGAAAGGTTACTCTTTATATCTTTATTTACTTGGCTCCCCCTTTGTTAGTGCCCTTCTTCTTATCCCTTGCTTTTTTTCTGAAGGAAAAATCATCCGATCTAATCGGATGGCCAGGGTACATCTGAAAAAAATTTTATTCTAGTGATAATATAACATACCCAATATGCAGTGGAATAGGGATCAAAATTCTCAAAAAAACTCAAATTCGATGCCTCACGAGGTTTGAATGCACAGACCCTCTACATAGCATGCACACCAAGCTTCGTAGGGAAGAGGGATGAAGCCCTGCGCATCAATTTTAAGAAGTAAAGCAAAGGAAGGGAGGAGATCTGATTTTCTCTACTTAGGGATGCTTGGGATGGGATCCTCATGCCTAAGACTAGCATGCCAAGAATCCCACACTCCAAGGAAGAAAGGACTCCTTTCTTGTTGTCGCACAAGCACTCTTCTCACTGACACTCCACTTTGTCTTGTCACACAAAATCCTTGTATTTTATCAATGATTATAGGTCCTTATTTTATAGTTAAGGCACCCACATGTGATCCAAAGTCCTAACTAATTTAGGACATCTAATCCTATCCAAAATGGGAATCGATCATGAGAAGGAAAGTGCCTAAAAAACCTTCATGCGAGACCCTTCATGCACATGCTTTGGGCAAAAAAATCACCACCCCATCTCCTTTGGTCGGCCATTCTTATGAGAGAGAGTCCCTGCTCTTTGGGACTATTTGGTTCTAAATCAAGTAGGTTCAAATTTGATCTGATTCGAATCTGATTCAAATCTAATTCGAACCAAATTTGAAGAGCCCATCAATCCTAATCTAATTAGAATTCTGATCTAAGTCTAACTTAGATTTTTAATCTAATCAAGACTTAATTAAATCAGATCTAATCTAAAATTAATTAGGACATAAATTCAACCTCTCATAAATCTCTTAGATCACTGATCAGATCATCATCATCTCCGAAATTAAAACTGAATCTCATATCTAGTGCTAGCTAGATATAGTCAACTTGCTTAATTCCATATGATCTTTAATTTAATGCTCAATTAAGCTAATCTATTTATTTAATCAAGTCACTTATTTTAAATTGAACTCATAGACTTAGGTCAATTCTTTCCTACATTGCTTGACTTTGTGCGTGACTTCATAAGTTTGAACACTAAGTCGGTAGCACAAGAATAGTTTTTATACTAATCGAAGTTATCATCTAATAATGATTTTTGACATCCGGATAGATCGAATATTTGCAAGGCAATATTTAAGAACCTAAGAATATGGTGAAAGAATAATGCCTTACAAGCCAATCACACATGTGATATAATGGGATATTTTTT
>KE505330.1:36897-65870 GCA_000441515.1 Elaeis oleifera | reverse complement strand
CGAAAAAATTCTCTCATTCTTTTTTCTATTTTCTCTTTTTTTCTTTTGTCTTTTCTTTTCTCTTTCTTTTTTTCTTTTCTTCTTCTTCTTTTTCTTTTCTTTCTTCTTCTCTCTTCCCGGCCGAACAGAGAATGGACCAAGGGGAACTCGGTGGCTTGGCTCCGACGAGGAGCGGCGGCTTGGCCAGATGTCTGACAATGATGGTTGACGGCGGTGAGGCAAGGGATAGCCGGCGGCAAAGTTCGGCCGGCAAGAATCAAGAAAATCGAAAAATAAGATACCGTCATTTTTTTTATTTTCAGTTATTGGCCAATCACCGGTGGCCAATACCCTCAAAAAGAGAGATAAAGGGACGAGGGTCCTATCCTAGAGGGAGACGCCGCAACCGACGGCACCGGTGGTCAAAAAGAAGGAAGGTGGTCCGGTGTAACAGAGGTTCACCTTTTCATGAATTTTCTGACGATCCCGATGGTCGGTGAGGGTCTAAAGCCATGGGGAGAAAGGAAAGAGAGAGAAGAAGAAAATTGAAGCCTTACCTGAGCTCCGGTGGCCTTTCTGACCTCCGATTTTCAACGAACACGAGAAGAGGATGCCGCGGCTTCCACGGAGAAAAGAGGAAGAATCGAGCTCATCGATCGCCGTGGAGGCTCTTGAGGGAGGGGGGAGGCTTGTTTATAGAGGGTCCTAGAGCTCCAGTGGTTCTAGGACTCTTTTTCGTTCGAGATTCATCGGAGAAGAAAACTCCCATCTCTCATTTTCTGTTTTTTTTTTTTTTTTTGGTTATGGGCTTGGTCCAAGTCCAAAAGGCCGGGTGTCACATATATCTTCACATGCTCTAAATGAATCTTGAGTAGCATTCTTCAATTGTAAAGGAAAGCTCTTATCTTTCATAAAGACTCTTATGATCTCTACTCCTTTTGGATCATATATTATGCTGGCTCCTCCTTCAAACGTCAAGAAGTAGTTTTTCTCTAGCATCTATCCCGCACTCAACAAGTTCAAGGTTAGGAATATAAAGTACATTAGGAATATATCTTGTACCTTTCTTAGTTTGGACAGTAATTGCGTCTTTTCCAACAGACTCCACGATGTCTCCATTTCCCATTCTTACTTGAACTTTCACTGTAGGACACATGCTGTCAAAAATTCTGGGGTTGTTCATCATGTGACTCGTGCACCCACTGTCAATGTACCAGATTGAGTTTTCATTAGGTTTCATTGACCTAGATGCTATAAATATATGCTCCTTTTGTGGTTGAGAGTTGTCTATGTAGTTCGCTTGATGATCCTACTGGACCTTCTTCTTTCAACAGTTTTTGGCTATATGCACAAACTTTTTGCATTCAAAGTATTGGACTTTCCCCTTATGCCCACAATCTTGCTCCAAATGGTTCGTCTTCTTGCAGACTCCACAAGGTGGAAACTTCTTTTTGTTCTCTGGATTTACAAACTCCTTCGTTCTGGATCCTGACTTTTGGTTTCTTTCTCCTTTAGATCCTAACTTCTGTTTTGACTGGAATGCAGACTCCTCTGATTCTTAGACTCTCCTCTGATATCTCTATTCATGAATCTTCAGAGACCCTACTAACTCATTGAGAGTGAGTTTAGTAAGATCGTTGGACTGCTCTATAGCTGTAATAACTGGATCATATTTGTTCGAGAGGCTAATCAAGACTTTTTCAACAATTCTCTGTTCTCGAATTTTCTCATCATAAAATCTCATCTGATTGACAAGTTTTAAGATTCTTCCTGAATGATTTTGAATAGATTCAGACTCCTTAAGCTTCAAGTTCTCAAAATCTCTTCGTAAGACTTGAAGCTTTAAGGCCCTATTTGCTTGTTCCCTTGGAACTCAGCCTGTAGAGTCTCCTATGCTTCCTTGGCTGTTTGAGATCGAATGATCCTTGTAAAGATTGATTCAGAGACAGCAGAATGAATAAAGATAAGTGCTCTAAAATTTTTGGTGGATGCTTCCTTCTCTTATTTATCTATGCTGCTATAAGATCTCCTTCTCTAGGAATAAATCCTTCTTCCACAATTTCCCATAGATCTTAGGCCATGAGGAAGGACTTGAGTTTGACAGCCCATACGTTATAGTTCTCGCCAAAAAATATTGATGGCACGGGCAAAGTTGGTGATGCCATCCACTTTCCTGTAAGATCTTTGATGCTCCGATACCACTTGTTGTAATTAAAGAGGAGAATTTGTAAATCTGTAGGAGGAAATATGGAGGAGAAACAAACTTTTGTTATTGTAACAAAATTCCTCACATACTCCAATGCGTACAAATGAGACTCAACTGATTCTATTTATAAAGAACTTTATCCTTATCTAAATTGTAACTCGATAACTCCTATTCAAAATAAACTGTAAATTTGAATTTTAAAAGAAGTCCTATCTCGACAAAACATCATCCTTTAACAATTTTAATAAAATAACATATTTCAATAATAATAATTGATTTTATTAAAATATTTTAGAATATTAATAAATTTAAATAATATATTAGTAATATTATATATTATTAAATATTAATAAATATATTACTTTTATAATAAAATATATAATTAATTAAAAAATATTTATAAATAATATATTTTTAATAAAAAATATTCCATACATCATGCGGGTTATATACTAGTATATATATTAAAATAGGGACATCAATTTTTGTCTACCATGCGTTTATTTTCTCCCAACATACCATCCGTCACATGTCCTAAGGTAGCTCTATTTTTTCTTTTCTTTGCTTGGAACCTTTTGCCTCCCATTCTTCACATAGAATGGGCATGATTGGAGTTCGAATCGGCTGGGAAGGAGGTGCTGGAGTTCAGAGGCCCTGAGATGGAGGTCGGCAATGATGATAGAGGTAGTGCAGGTTCGATCTTGGGAGAGAAGGGCGTGGACAGCCGGGGATGCAGGAGCAGCCAAACAGATGCCTCTTCAATCGGATGCCACGATCACTGAGGGGTCATGAAAGTAGGACTGAAAACTCCCATTGTTGGAAACGTAGGCGATTTCATACATGTATTTCAAAAATTTTGAATAAATTACAGCAGAAAGTAAATAAATTAATCAAATTAATCTATCATGCATATAGTCTAATCATCAAATCAATCTACTCTAGGATCTATGATATAATATGTTGCATATAAAATCTAAAAAATTCAGACAATAAAATCTGCATGCATGGATGTAAGCAGTAGATCAGATCTACACCTATCTGAGTTCAGAACTCGATATCTGAGTGCGGGTCGACGATCGCCGCTGCTGAGAGACGTGGTAAATATGATTCTCACTAGTTGCTCATAGCCGCACATGCGTCCGGCCTCTACGAAAGGTCCACTCGAAGCCCCGATCTAATCGGTCTTTTCGAAAATGTTAGTTCGCGTGAAGACCTTCTTCTTGGCTATTCTAGATCCTTTCTTCAAATCTCTGAAATCTTTTAAAAAGTTGAAGATGAGCTTCTAGAGGAGATGAAGAGGTAGAAGAAAGATAGAGAAGAAATAATTTTTCTGTTATTTTTTTCTCTTCCAAACCTTTTGGAATAAAATCCTAGAAACCTAGTTTTTGTGCACACCCAAAGAGAAAGGACTCTCCTTCTCTTTTCACGCCATAAACCCACACCCAAGGACTTCTCATTATGAAAGCCCTTCTTCTGGTCTCTTGCACACACACAAGAAAGAATAAAACCCTTTTATTAGGCATGTAAGGAGTTGGGTGAAGAGTCCAAGAGATCTTGGACTCTATCAAGATTTGTTGCCCCCTCTTACAATTCCACGCCAATACACGCCCAAAAAAATGGGACGCCTCCTTTCATAATTTTCACAGTAAATCAGTTCTCCAACTGATTTTTCATAGTGAGAAACCTCCTCAAAATGTCACACACAAAAGGAGAAAAAATAAGTTGGCGGCAAGCTTTTGTAGATAATGTCAAATATTATCTATATGGTGTCCAATTCAAATCTCATTTGAACATACCAAATAAAATCAGATCTCATCCAATTTTGGACGTGAGATAGAGAGGGTGAGGGACTCTTTGGCATGAAAAAATCTCATGCAAAAACTATTTGTGCATGAAGAAGAATGGCATCAAAAATTATGGTGCAAGGGGAGGAAGAGTCCAATACAATATGGACTCTTGGTTCCTTATTTGAATTCAAAACAATCACATCTGATTTAACCCAATAAATAGATAAAATTCAATCTAATTAGGTTCATAATTTTTAATCAAATTTTAATCAAATTAAAATTGATTGAACCAAAGTCCTGATCAAATTAGAGATAATTCTCCTTAGCGATTAGGTCATCTCAAATCTAATTGATCAAATCTAATTGAATCTAATCTAATTAGATTTATTTAATCCTCTTTACTCAATCAAGTTGAGCTAATTAGCAATCTAATTGCTAATTAATTTTTATTAATTTATTAATACTTGGTGAATTAATTTATTATAACTTTTGCGTAAGGTTAATCATCAATCGAACTGACGATTAAGCCCTTCAATGATTCTCAATCGTTGATCAGCCACATGGTCAGTCAAAATTTTTTTTGAATGTGACCCCATAAGTTTGAGTCTAAGCCGGTAGAATAGAATAACTTTCTGAATCAATCGATGTAACTATCTAGCAATGATGACCTGACGTCTGGATAGGCCGAATGATGGCGAAGCAACATTCAAGAATCTATTAGCATATGGTTATCGTATAATTCATCTCTTTGATCCTAATGCTCGAAGATGATCTAGAATTTAACTATCAATCTTAGATAAGTCATCCACATTGTATTTTAATCTTTTTAAATCCATCACATGGATTATCCGGATCCAGATTTTGCTAAACTGAAATACACTGATGCATATCTCCTACTAATTCGGAGGGATCAATCCCATCTTGACTCACGTACTGACTTAACTGCACTCAAAAACTTTCCATCATTAATTAAAACCTCAATTAGTTTAGCACTAAAGTATAGTGAGTTGCTTGCAAGTCACCATGCTGATCTCAGGTCGGAGGAATACTTATCCATAACCTTCGTGAGCTATCCTTAATAGCAGAGTGCTCCGCAGTCGATCTTATTTAGTGATGATGTACTTCTATATCTCACCTGTATGATATACCAGTATCTCCATACCATTTAGTTACAAGGATAACTAACGTATATGGCATACAATGATGACCTACACTTGATATCGCTATCATCCTAGCAATAGCGTATCGTTTGGTCACAAACTAATTTAAGGACTACACGATAAATCTTCTTTATCGATCAAAGTAGTCTTAAGGACTTCATCACAATATAAGAGTTTGTTAGAAGATGTATTCTTGTGATGAAAATATCAAATAACTTTATTATTATCAATTCACATACATTTATAATTAGCACAATCGTCAAATGATTAGCTTTAGGACACAATTTTCAGCACTAAGCAGCAGACTGTAGCTGACTCAATCACTGAGATAAAGTACATAGCTGCAAGTGAAGCTGTAAAGGAAGCTGTCTAGATGAAGAAGTTTATCACTGAGTTGGGTGTCGTTCTGAGATTGAGAATCTAGTACCACTTTATTGTGATAATACTGGAGCAGTTGCTCAAACAAAAGAATCGGGGTCTCATCATAAATTCAAACACATTCTAAGGCACTTCTATCTCATTCGTGAAATAGTTGAAAGACAAGATATAGTCATTGAATGAGTAAAACAAGAACAACATAGCAAACCCGTTCATTAACGCTCTACCACCGCAATAGTTCGATTGCCACCTCGATTGTATGGGGATAAATATAAGGGTGATTGGCTTTATTGTAAGTGAGAGATTGAAAGGAATATATCTTACAAGCCAATCAAAATTTGTATTTTGATGGATTTTCCTTCTAATCTTCCAAAATCATGTAATTGACACTTTATGAATAAAAGATATTTTTTCATCATATGCTACATCTTACTTTTGTAATGATTATGATGAACTCCATAAATCAGGACAATGGATTTAGGGTTATGATGAGATCATAGCTATGAGACTTAAAATCTTAAAAATCCTGATTTAGAATATTTCTAGTCATAGGAGCATTGAGTAGGAGATTAATATTTCAGACAGACTAGCACTTCCTATGTATGCTCGATGGAGAGGGTGGTCAATCTCATAAGCCACTTGTGTGAGACACTAATATAAAGATGTGGGTGGTCATTAGAGAATGAGTTTACTGAATTGATCCGACTTAAGAAACATCTTATGGAATCTTCTTACTTGTGAAAGATGTTTCTTATAGTAAAATTATGCATGTAATCTTTTGACTTGAGACTACCATAGAATCTTATATATATATGAATCCATATTTGGTTCATACTCATTTATGACTTAGTCATATACGGAGTGATCTAGATATGGTGGAATATGTATGAAGATTGTGAGTAGGTCAACATGGAATCGATCACTCCTGATAAGAGGAGATCGCATCCTACTTGCTCTAATCGATTGATGATTCAGGAAGTCTTTGATCAAAGTAAATAAAATTAAAATAATTTTAATATTTATTAATCAAATCATCATTAAAGATCAAGAGAAATATGAATATGATATTGGATTTGACATCATTCCATATCTAGAGTCATATTCAGGATGCAGGAAGATCGCAGGATCGAATTGCACGGTAACTTTTCACTGAAGTGTATTTTTGATATTTTATCAAAATTTTATATCTTTTAGGTAGACATGATACGTTGCTAGAAATCAATCTTATTTTATGAGTTTGATCAAATTAAAGAGTTTAATTCGATTGTCAATTAGAAAGAGTTCTAATTGCTGAAATCAGATTAGCTCGATTGGATCTAGATCAGTTAGATTAAATTTTAATCAAATCAGATCGACTTATACTCAGACCCACTACTGGCTAAATGTCAAATCCAATGGGTCAAATACAAAGAAAATTGATCAGTGATCTAATTAGATTAGATCATATTTGCAAAATAGACATGCTAGCACATGTTGCAAATCCTAGCTCCTTGTTTCGAATCAGATTCGAAATTGATTTCAGATTGGGCTAATTAAATTCAATAATTTAAATCAATTTTGGATTTGAGTTGGGTTAGTCCTTAACTACATGTATCAGAGATTTAGAGCTAGGTAACCAGGTCCCCATGTGTCAAAAATTTTCTTGCATGTGGGATTCAATTTTGTGCGCAAGACATGAGTTGGCATCCCATGAGATGGGATACCCCTTCCTTAATGTTATCCAATTGTTCCATGATGAAATTTTTTTTTGAAGAATCTTGAGTTAATTCTGAGCACAAAAGAGTCCTTCTGTGGCTTAATCACCTTTTGGTTAATCGTGAAAATTGGTTGAAGCATAAAACTAGCTTAATCTATCCATGCGCCTAACCAAGAGTCCATCTTGTTAAGGACTCTAATCCAATTGTCACGCCACATTTTAATCTCAAATTTTTTCCATGACATCAGTCTACAATTTGGTCCATTGGATGGGCAAAGTGCGTTGATGTGTGGTGGAGAAAAAATATGCTAAGGAAAGCTGCATGACACAATAGAGAATCATCGAGAAAAAATATTTTGAAGAATCTTTCTACACGAAGCATCTTTCAGATTTTTTTTGATACTTGCCATGTGTTATGAGGTTTCTGATGAGTGTGAGATTTTATCAGGGGGGTATGAGAATTTTTGATGGATACGAGATATAGCATGGAGAGGGTGTGAGATAAATTTGTTGGAATTCGAGGTTAGGGGCATGCATATGTGTTTCAAAATTTTATTTCTAAACACCATAATAGAATATAAGATTAAAATATTTTTAATCTAAATCATACATATATAAAAATATAAAATCACAAAGATCTAGTTCATATGCTGAAATTGACATATGCTGAAATTAAGATTGTGATCTATTTACATACCTATTTCGCAATCTTTTTTTCGAATATGGATCTAAAAGAGAAAGATTTTTTCTAGCCACATAAGTATCTAGCCTCTATAGGTATCCACTTAGAATCAGTCAGGAATAGCTCTCTAAAATTAAATTTTTTCTCTAAGAAAATTCAGCCTGTTGAATCTGAACGAAGCCTGGATCGCGATCAACACTTGATCTCTTTTCTTGATCTTCTTCTTCTTCTCTTTTCTAGACTTTCTTCTTTGTTATTTACTACTACCAGTAGGTAAAAACTAGCAAACAAGAGGGCCCACAACAGCCCTTGGCATGATGAAGAGTGGACACCCAAGGTGGGGCATGTGGGATGCCCAAGGGAGGAGAAGAGAGGAAGGAAGAGAGGGCATGGGGAGGTCACTTAGACGTGAGGGGCTGCTGGTTTAGATGCTCTTAGGACCTTAAGGGAGGTCTCTTTAAATAGGCATGAGGATTGAATCCTATTCAATATCATAATATAAGTCCTACTTGCATTAGATTTCCTAATAACTTAAGTTATTTAACTTACATTAGGAATCCTATTAAGCACCAACTCTTGAAGCCCATGCGTCCAATTAAACACACCCTCTTTTACACCCATGAGATGCCCCATATCAGATTAATAAGCCCTCTAATCATAGGACATACTCAACTTGATCAAATCAAGGTGGCGCCCCATAATAACTATCAAGAAAATTAATTAGGAACTTACACCCTAATTTAATTAATCCATAACCTTAGACACCCAACAATTAGAGTCTCATAAATCTTATTCATGTAGATTATTAGTAGATAATTAAGTTTAAATTATCTTATCAAATAAGAAAATCTAATGGAAAGAGGAATTGGGTCCAACCATGTGCTAGCAAGGTTACCTTGAACCCAATCAGATTTTTCTAAATCCAATTGACACTTCATAAGCTCAATTGCTAATTTCAGGCCTAATCCTTTTGTTGTGTGACCCCACAGATTCAATTCTATCTAGTAGTGAGATATACAATGATCTCTATCAAAGTATCATTGAAACTCTTTTCAATAGGTCAGAACAATTCTACTCTAACTCAGCAAGGATTGTCGATCCAGAACAACCCTAGTGAGCTCTCACAATCTACCAGTGACACCTAACAGTATGTAGTAGCACCCCAGTAGAACTGAAATGAATCTCTAGATATAGTTAACGTGTGATTCAGTCCCTCTATCGTGAGTCCCGACTTGATGGCAGGTCATGGATAAATCGTCAAACCTCAACATCAGTCATATGATAGATTCGATTAGCTCAAGTTCAGTTATGACTTCTATGAAAACTCTTTCCATCAATCACACTACTGTGGCCACAGATTCTGGGACTTAGCTTCTCAAATTTCAAAGAACTACTCCTTTCTATCAAGGTTGATAGATCCCATCTTGATGCACACCCTACTCCTACAGTGGACCAACTATTGCCAATATCCACTACAAAGGCTCATTGAGATCAATATTTATGTGTCAATCAAACTCCAGCAGTCTCACTGCAAGCAGTAGTACCATCTTAGATCAAAGGACCATTCACATAACTACAGCATTGAGATGATCACTGACGATCGAGTAGAAATTCAAGTGATCTCTCGTATGGTTATGCTCAGTACTAGTTATTTTCTAACAACTATCTGCACTCATCGTCCAGTATCTCTACACTATAGATCAAAGACTTATCTATCCCGAAAAAAGTGATTTGTATATCAATCTATCTGGATCGATCACTGTCCTCATGATGATCCTAAGACTGAAAGTATTTAGGAATGAAATACATATCTCTAATTCTCAATACCTTGAGAATATGTACGAAAGTTAATTTCATAGATGATTCAAGGACATATCATACTTGAATGAAAATAAATTTATCTTTTATTAATCAAATCAATATATTAAGTACAAAATTATGTCCTAGATTTATTACAATGTGTCAATCATATTGGCTTCTAGGAATACATCTAACAAGGTCGACCCAAGGGTCATCCCCTTATGCGTGCCAGTCCGAAACCAACCTACCGACGGGTCGACTTAGAGTTCACCCCTTTTGGTTCAGATTTATTTTTTTTCAAAATTTGTCTTCCAAAACTCTCAAAATTTCCTTTAAATGTTCTGAAGTCCTCTTCTCTTGAGGCTTCCAAAAAATATTGTCTTAATCTGCAACTTGATGAAATTATAGCTTTGGCCTTTTCCAAGCATTTTTATCAGTTCAAAATTTTTAAATATCTTGAAATGTACATTTAAGCTTCTTCAAAAATAAAAAATTATTAATATTCTCCTTAAATAATTTGTGGTCATCAAAATCAATTCTTAGGATAAAAAAATAGATTGTAAAATATCTCAAAAAGATGGTTCATTATTTATCTTAATAAATATTGATGGATAGATTTAATTAAGTCTAAAAGTATCCTTCAAAATCTATTATTTAATATATATTCTTTTAGTTTAAGGTACAACTAATAAAAATCTTAAGTCCCAACACCCTCATAAGATTGATAAAGTGGTATCATCCAATGTCTTAGTTGGTCCAACCAAGATAATTTTATCTGATCATGATTAGAATAGAAACATATTGCTCAATAGAGATTGATAGTAATCAAATCTATTAGTGTCCGATAAAAGTCAAAGTGGAGGTTAGTACATCGATTGACGGTCAGAAATCAATTTGATCAAGTAGCTTCATCTAAATTAAGGTCACTTAAAATATAATGATTTAATTAGGTTAACAAGGATTAGATCTCATGATACTTAACAAAGGCTTGGATGGTGTGGACACGTTATTTGACTGACAGAGTGGTTCAAAATCTCCTACTAGAATCAACTCAAATTTAAAGCAATATGGCAGGTTCACTGGGTTCATAAATCATATAGAGAGAGAATATCAAAGAAGAGAAAAATAATAAAGTAGAACAGGATTGATCAGACAATACTATCCAGTATCCCGATCAATCCAATCATGCTGATTTTAATCAAATTATATTTAAACTAGTATGTAGATGGTTCAATATAAATTATGGATGATCAAATCTAGAGGTATTGAATTTGGCCAAGGTCAGTGCCGATGTATTGTCCAACGATCATGATTTAGAAGTCTCTTCATTAGGGTCAGATTAGATTATTAAAAGAAATCTATTACTAGATCAATCATGGAGAGAGAAATACATGAAGAGAGAGAAATATTTTAGAGAGAAAATTAGAGAGAAAGTAAAACTTTCTAGAGAAAGAAAATAATGGAAGCATGTGAAGAGACAGAAGGGAGAGAGGGAAGGAGATCTCTCTCTTTTCTTTTTCTTTTTTTTTCTTTTTCTTTCTTCCTTCTTCTTCCTCTCTTTCTTAACAGAATAGGAGAACCCTTCTTCCCCTTGTTCCTGAAGCAAGGAGGCTCTCCCCCTAGCCGGCAACATGCGTGGTCAGAAAAGCAGATCGTGATGGCGACAACCGACCTTGGTCTGATGATTGGTGTGGCAAATATCACCGAAAAATTAAGAACAAAGTATGTATAAAACTAGGGAATCAATAATCAAAACTTAAAAAAAAAATTTTAATAGGAATTTGGTTAAAATTCAAGCTTTAGGAATTAGCGGTGATTGAGGAGAAGTTGATTTGAATGATTTACCTACTCTTCGATGAGGTTGATCTAATTTTTAATGGCTGAAACAAATTTAATCTAACAGTAACCAAGAAGAAAAGAGGGAGAAAGTGTAGCGAACATCAACAAATCTCTGATAAGGAAAAATCAAGGGGATTAGGCCTTTAAATAGACATCCATGGGAAGTATTTAAGTTCTATTCCAACTAAATTTCTTAATTGATTTAGGATTTATCAGTCAGAGGAAATACAGAAGGAAGAGAACTCCTTCGGGAGTTCCTTCTTACCATATTTCCAGTACGTGCCATGCACATGCTAGCTTTTTTTTTCAATGCTTTAAAAGTTGGGCTAGGGTATCATAGGCGCTCTCTGGTTCCTTCAAGAGTTGACCTACGGATCAACCCTCTGCTCTATTGAGCCTATAATGGCTAATTTTTATTGCCAAGAAAGTACATTTAATGAATCTCAACCACTCTTCAATGGGCTTCAATAGCTAGTATTCACACTTCAGCAACTCCTCTTCATAAGAGGGCTTCCAAAATATAAAAAATATAAGCTAAGGATCGAAAGATAAAGCACATTCAAAGCAAAAGAACATCACTGATTGAGAAGCATTTAATACAACTTCAACTACTACTTTAAGAACTTTGATTGAAGATTTCCTATTGAAGTGTACATCAAGAGGGCTTCTTCAAATGGTTCAAAAGAGCTTTAATTGATTTTATTTTTGCTCATTAAGGAGTTTTAATTACATTCATTATTTTCTCATTGTACTTATGGGGATAAGTTTTAGTTGAGCTGAAACTTGGGGTAGGTTGATACATACTTTAAAATAGAGTATATAGAGCTTGCTTGTGCTTGAAAATGAGTGGCTAGCTTAGGCAAAGCTAGAGTTATGGGTTGGTGGTATCTGATATTTGTAATCATGTGCAAATAATTAGTAGATTAAAATTCTTAAGGGCCTATTTGGACTCATGGGCCCAAAATCCCATGGATTCATGGTTTAAGCCTATATAGTTGGAAAAAATGAGCTTGGATTAGGCCTGTATTCAGAAAAATTTGGACCGGCCCACTCTATAGGCTCCTAGGTATTTTGAATACAGGCCCAATCCAAACTCATTTTTCCAACTATATAGGCCTAAACCATGAATCCTTTAAGATTTTGGGCTCATGAGTCCAAATTGGCCCTAAGTAGGAAGTTTCGGAAGTGGATGTAGATGCTGAATTTGGTATCAAATTACTATAAATCTCTTGTATCTATAGTTGCCTTGATTATTTACATTATGCATTCCATGTTTTACTTTATTTACTGCTTATAATTGTCATTGCACATCATACACCTTTGCAAGTTATTTTCCACTACACATAATCCGTAAAATATATAAAAACCTAATTCACCTCCTCTTGGGTTGCTTCATTGGGCAACATTTGCCTACTATTTTCCTTTTAATTCCCAAGCAAATATAATTTAACTCTATGTTTGATTGGTGCTATGAGAGGGAGGCTGGATGGGGTTGGAAGTATGGATGATCTCTATCACCATTTGATTCAAAAGAACCTTAAGAATGATGAACGGAAAGGAGAGATTGCATATTTATCCTAGCCCACCAATTTGTGTCCTCTCAAATTGGACGATGCAAAGGAGGATGGATGAAGTCGTCTTGCTTGTTTTTGATGAAGTGGTTCTTTTGTATAGAATAAAAACAACAAGTCAATTTTTGAAAATTTTGACAAAATAGCCCCATAACTTCAGGAGAAAGGATGCATCTTCATAAAGGGGGATGCAATGATTAGATCCAAGCGATTGTTTACCAAAAACATAAGTCTTCACAAAGTCATAAGATCATATATGGGGTTGATGCCTGTCCAGTACTGGAAGGTTAAGAAATTGGTGACCTGATGAAAGGAGAGCCGAAGCACTAAAAAGCAAAGAGTTTAGCAATTTTCTTCTCGCAACCGACTTGACTTTCTTCTTAGGCTTGTTAAGGCTAATGCACATAGTGGAAAATCCCATCAGATGCAACCATAGTAGGGCTTATTAATTTTTTGGATAAATCTTAATACTACTTTATGTTTCCATTTATACATACTATTTAAATTAACTATTTATATAAATTAATTAATTTAATTAATTATGAACTAATTAGTTATTTATATAATTAATATATAAATAAGTTCTTATATAATTAATTTATTAAATTATTTATTAATTAATTAAATAATAAAATAAATAATAAAATAATATTTTATATAATTATAAATTATAAAGATTATAACTTTATATTTTATCTTATTTATTTAATATAAATAAATATTATGAAGAAAAATTAATGAGAAATACCTAATCGAGTTTAAATTTAAAAGTAGCTATCCGCTTAAGTTTCAAGTTAAAAATCCTCCCCATTTGAAACATAACTTAAAATAACTATCCAAATAGGATGAAATGACCGAATTGTCTTTACAGTTATAAAGCAATACTACACTATTATGAAGTAACACTATATTATTATAAAACAATACTGCACTATAATAAAAGCAATACTATATTATTATAAAATAATACTGCACTATTATAAAGTTGTACTATACTATTATAAAGCAATATTGTATTGTTGTAAAGTAATACTATAATAAAGGAATACTACACTATGATGATGTAATACTATCTTATTGTAAAGGAATACTACACTAATATATACAATAAAGTAACACTGTATTATGATAAAAAAATATTACACTATTATAATGTAATACTACTTTATTATAAAGGAATACTACACTAATATAATACAATAAAGCAATACTACATTATTATAAAAGAATATTATATTAATATAACGTAATATTATCTTATTGTAAAATAATACTGCACTATGATAATGTAATACTGTAGTATTTTAAAGGGTATAAATGTAATTTCAGTCAAAATAGATAGTTGCTTTTAATTTATGTTTGGAATGAGTAGCTATTTTTACATAAAACTCATTTGGAAAGCTACTTTTGAGTTGAAAATAGAGTTCGAGATTTATTTTAATTTTTATATTATAATTAATAATAATATTATTTTTATTATTAAAAATAATTTAGTAAAATTATAGTACGAAAACCATCCACCCATTCTTTTATCCTTCCCGGGTGAGAGGCGCAAATTATATTTATCCTTCCAAATATATTGAAAGATCAACGGAGGATCCAACTATTTTCTTTCCTATCAATTTTTTCATGTAACTGACCTTCCTTATCCATTCTTCCTTCAGAACATCATTCCTGCCAAAAAAAAAGGCACGCGGGGTGTTGCCCACGGGAAACTAGTAGCCAGATCGAGTCATTTCTAGAATGGTGGTTGGAAATTCTCTGTATCTTTCTCCTCCTCTTCCTCTTCTAAGCTGATCCATCTCATTCTTTTGTTACAATACATGAGCAGATCCGCTACGAAAATGGCATGCCGGGCAATCGAGAGCTGGACCTTGTGCTCTCTGGTGGGGTCCTACGTCGATCTCGCCCTCGCCTACCTCTTCCTCTGCGCCTCCACCCTCGCCTTCCTCGCCTCCAAGTTCTTGGCTGTGTTCGGGCTCGCGCTGCCCTGCTCCTGCAACGGCCTGTTCGGGCGACAGCCCCGCTGCCTTCAGGGCCTTCTCATCGACTACCCTGCCAACAAGATCGCGGCCATCCACATGTCCCTGCGCAGCCGATTCCCTTCGATTGCCCCCGCAGAACCAGCGGCTGCCTTCGCTACGATGTGAAGTTCATGACTGATGGCGGCGGCGGGCAGCGCCTTTCGGAGATGGGCCGAGGGAAGGAGGAGTCGTGGGGCTCCACCTCTTATGATCCTCGCAGCTCCAAGGATTTGAGCCTGGTGAGCCCTACGCCGGTGAGTGGACTGGAGTCGGTGGCCTCTCCGAGAAGAGCCTTCCTGGATGTGAAGGGTAAAGGGGTTCTCCTCGGGAAGAGGCCACCGTCCGTCCTCCACCGGCGGCGCCGCCGGAGACCTCCTCTCAGTTGTCGAGGGAAGTCCCTGTCCGCCGCGTCCCCTTCTCCGCCTCTGCAGTTGGGTTGGCAACGGGAGGGCACTCTCTGCACGCCCTTCAGCATCAACGGCCAAGTGCCGATGTCTGAAGAAACGGAGATGGTCGTTACCTTTTGGTGGTATTTAAACATGTATTTTTTTTCTTTTCTCAACTTCCATATACGGTCATAGCAGAATTTCCATGACAAAAGCCGATAAATTGCAGTGATTTTGTCTACATGTTTGGAATAAGAAGGCCATACGGCACAGTTTAAATGTGTTATGTCAAAAATTCAAGCATTAGTTGATATAAATGCCATGACAGGTCGTAGTTGGTTGTGTATTATTATTTCAGATGAATGCCTTGGATTGGTTGAAGGAGCTGCTTCTGCTAATGAATGTAATTCTATGGAGAAGGATATATCAGCTAGTGCCAAAGACGTTGGTGGATCCGAGGGAAATGTCACTAGTGTTATAAAAATTTGCAGCGGGCACTTAAAAAAGAGCAGTCTACTCATGCGGTTCTCTCTCTTGAATTGGAGAAAGAGAGGAATGCTGCTGCTACGGCTGCTGATGAAGCCATGGCAATGATACTGCGTCTCCAGAAGGAGAAGGCAGAGATTGAGATGGAAGCTCGGCAGTACCGAAATATTGTTGAAGAGAAGTCTGCATATGATGAAGAAGAGATGTTGATTCTAAAGGAGATCATTATTAGGCGGGAGAGAGAGAAACATGTCTTGGAGAAAGAAGTTAAAGCTTATCGGCAAATGATGCTTGATGGTGGCGAGCAGCAATCTGACAGTGATCTGCATGATATGACACAGCTGATGGGTCAGAGGTCTGGTTTTCCTTGATCCATTTGATGATCCTACATCGTTGTTACAACAGATCTGTGAATCCATTGAAAAGAAGGAAAAGGTGAACATGATGTTCGAACAAGTAGGTGATGATGAGCCTTTAGTTGCTGAGAACAAAGTTGCAGTACTGGTTTTGGCAGTGAATCACTGTCACTGTCCTTGGATGGAATGCTGGCTATTCAATTCATGGGCATGTTAAGAAGGATGATAGTATCGAGAGGCATCAGGAAGAAGTATCAACCATTGGAGGTGAATGGAACATTCAGTTTCAAGAGAAGGGCACGGTCACAATGCAAAACTTATGTACGCTAAATAGATCCCAAGAATGTGGATCTCGTGATGTTACCTCACATTTGATTGATGAAGATTGTGGAAGGGTCAGAGAAATTGAGATGAGACTTCCTTTGGATAAATTATATAGGGACAGTTGTCAAACATCCGATCAAAGAGATGATGGTTTATCTCAGTTTGAGACTGAAGCATGTACACATGATGTACATGTCATTGATGACAAAATTAATTGGGATGACAAGGGAAATGAAAAGGAAATGGACCTTTCTCAGACAGGACTTGTTTCGGGCACATTTGGGGACAGTATTATGAAAATAATTATATGGAGATAACTCTGTTTCCTGTACAACTAGTAATTCAGTTACAAGGTGGGCAAATGGGGAACTAAACATCCACAGAAGTTGCTCAGACATGACAAAGGGCGGGCAATTGATGGGCAGTTCGTTTGACAAAGCTTCATGTGTTGATTTGAGGAGGCATTCGGTGTCTGCAGTTGACTATGAAAAATATATACTAGAAAATGAAGTTGAGCGATTAAGGAAAGACTAAAGATCATTCAACAAGGAAGAGAACAGATGAGTTCTTCTGTAGAGCGCAAGGAGAAGGAATCTGACCACTTGCTGCTCTTAGAGGAAATATCACATCAACTTCAAGAGATCAGGCAAGTAACAAAACCTGAGAAAAATGGTCGCCAGGCTTCTTGCCACCTATATCATCCAAGGTATGGCACTAAGATTTGAGCTGGATTTTTTATCTGATAATAATTTGCAACAGTTGCATTTTTTTGATGGTTTCTTTTGTCTAACTTTTCTATTTGGTGTTATTCTGGCAACATTTATTGACATGCTATACTCTATCTTGGCTTATTAGTAAGGAATTATCATAAATTGATTGTTGATGCAGCTAATTAACATAAGGATCTATTTAAATACAAGCCTTTGCTGTGTTTGCCCTTATGAGTCATCCATCTAAGCATCACTGCCATATAAGAGCTATTCATGTGGCTCGTGTTTCCTGACATTTGGCATGATGAGCGTCTGTTTAATTAGTAAAGCACTCATAGTGCTTGCCCTTCATTGGGGATCCTCCTTTGTTGGGCTCTGGATTAACAAGCTGCTCATGGAGATCTCATGTTTGGCATAGGGTGGGCATGATTAGGACTTGTTTTGGCCTTAGATATTGGCGTAATAAATTTTAGGTGAACTTGCAAATTGACTAGCCCATAGTTTTGAGCTGAGCCTGCAAGTTGCCTAGTTCACTCATGTTCGGCTTAACAAGGCTTAAAATTGCCTGAACGCATACATGCGTATGTTTGTGGGGCCATGTAGGTATATGTATAAAGCTCGATAAAATTTCCATACATATTTATGTCTATACCTGAATATAAAGATTTATGTTGCTGGTTGTGTATGTTTCATATATGTGTAAGTATTTATATGGTAGGTAGTTGTGCATAATTTAAGGTTGAAAATAATCTTAGTGAATGATAAGCAGCTTAGGCTTTGTAAGCAAGCAAGATCAAGCTGCATTTCAGGATCCACTAATAGCAAAAACAATTTAAACAGCATTCAGCTATTAAACTGATGCGCATGTAAACAAGTATGATCATTCTGTAACTATTGGACCGATGGTTATGCCTTATTGGCCTTTTAAAAGACGTGAAAAATGATTGTTATTTATGTATTTGATTTCAATGAATTCTTGGTGATACAGTAGAGTACAATTTATAGAGAAGGGATACAATTAATCTAGACTAGAATTATGACAATGTACACAAGAGAATACAAAAGGAAGGGGATATCAAGAGAAATCAAAGATCGACATAATATCAGCATGATCTTTAGAATATAATCTGCATGATTCTTGATATCACAGAGTATCTAATAGATATATATAATTTTAGAACATAATCTGCATGATTCTTCATATCATACAATATTTGGAATATAATCTGCATAATGTACATGATTTTTCATATCATAGAATATCCGAAATATAATCTGCATGGTTCTTCCACACTCCCCCTCAAGCTGGCTTGAAGATATCTTCCATGGTAAGCTTGCTTACTAGATCCTCGGACTGTTTCTTATACAATCACTTAGTGAGAATATCAGCAATTTGATCAATTGTTGGAATGTATGGCATGCAAATTATTTCATTGTCAAGCTTCTTCTTGATGAAATGTTTGTCCACTTCTACATGCTTTGTTCTGTCATGGAGGATTGGGTTGTGAGCAATAAAGATAGCAGCTTTATTATCATAGTAGACTTTTATTGGGAGCGGATAAAAAACTTTAATTCTTCAAGTAATCTTTTTATCCATATCAGCTCACAAATTTCATGGGCTACTGAACGGGACTCAGCTTTAGCACTACTTCTGGCTATCACATTCTGTTTCTTGTTTCGTCAGGTGACAAGATTACCTCCCATAAAGGTACAATAGCTGAAAGTTGATCTTCTATCGGTTACACTTCGTGCCTAGTCTGCATCGATGTAAGCTTCTATTTGCAAATATCCTCTGTTTCGAAATAGCAATCTCTTTCCAGATGTCCCCTTTAGGTACCTTAAGATTCTATAGGTAGCCTCAAAATGTTTTGATCCCAATAAATACATAAACTGACTTACCACACTCATTGCAAAAGCTATATCAGGATGAGTATGTGATAAATAGATGAGTTTATCCATAAGTCTTTGGTGCTTTTTTCTATCTACCACCTCCTTGGTTTCTATAGGCTGCAACTTCAAGTTGGGCTCTATTGGAGTTTTGGCTGTCTTGCATTCGAGCATTCCAGTTTCACTAAGTCTAAGACATACTTTCGTTGGTTGACGAAGATTTCCTCTTTGAATTTTGCAAATTCCATGCCAAGTACTTTAGAGCCCTCAAGTCTTTGATCTCAAACTCTTGTGTAAATTTTCTCTTAAGTTCTACAATTTCGGCACTATCATCACCGATCATTATTATATTGTCTGCATACACAATCAAAATAGCTAGTTTACCGATTTTCAAGTGTTTGAAGAACAGTGTATGGTCAGCTTGACTTTGGATATAACTGTAGCTTTTATTGCCTTCCAAACCTCTCGAACCACGCTCTAGGTGACTGTTTGAGTCCATATAAGGATTTTTTTAGTCTACATACCTTGTTTATCCCGAAGTCCTCAAAACCAAGTGGTAGATCCATTAACATTTCTTCCTCCAAGTCTCCATTTAGGAAGACATTTTTTACGTCAAGTTGGTATAGAGGCCAATTGGAGTTTACCGTCAGAGAAAGAAGAACTCGAATTGAGTTATTTTGTAACTGGGGCGAAGGTCTCCTGATAGTCAATACCATAAGTTTGAGTGAACCCCTTGGCAACAAGTCTGGCCTGGTACCTGTCAATGCTTCCATCTGCCTTGTACTTTACAGTAAAGACCCACTTGCATCCCACCGTTGTCTTGCCTCTTGGTAGTTCTACAATCTTCCAAATTTCATTCTTTTCAAGAGCATTTATCACCTCCTTCACTGCTAATTTTCAATCTGGATCATGTAGGGCATCCTGAATAGATCTTGATACATGCAGGTTAGAAATATTTGAAATAAATGCTTTATGGTTATTGGATAATTTTTGATGAGACAAATACTTGGCAATAGGATGATTGGTACAGGATCTTGTTTTTTTCTGAGGGCAATTAGAACATCAAGGTCAGACAGCTCAAGAGTAGATTTAGAATTATCTTTAGTGCAATGAAGGGCCGCGTGGTCCGTCGCTTTAGGGCTGGCCAAGCAGCATGATCTAGTGATTGGACAATTAGATCCGCACCATTGGTGGTATGTATAAATGGACCATCTGTCCAGTGGGATTTTCTACCATCTGACTGTCAATTGCTCTCTTGTTGCTATAGTCGTCAGAGAAAGATTTTCTTTTTTTGTCTGGTAGTCATGAAGCCATTGCCATCATCCATTGAGTTGGTTGTCATCCTCTTGTAGGGAGTCCTCATCCAAGAGGGCAAGGAGCATCCAACTGGAGCTTTCCATCTCTGACTCGTTGCAGTCTTTGGTGGGGACTAGGTCGGTTGCGGTTATAAGGCTGCACGTTGCTACATTGAGGTCACTCCATGACCCTCTATCGGGTTGGGCCCTGCTTCCCTTTGGAGGGTCAGCAAGGTTCAGGGTGGATCCTTGTCTGCCTGAGGGCAGTCAGGGGTTCATCGATGCTGCAATAGAGGTTCTTGCTGAGGTCAGGCTCTGATACATTGAGGAGTTCAAAGCCTCAACAGACTTTGAGGATGAGCTTGTTGAGGCATCTTCGGTTGGGTTCATCTAAGGCTTTGAGGATTGCAAGGCGCGCGTGAAGTGGTCTCGAAGCTGGACCTGAGGCGCCTCTAGCCTTGCAATACTGATGGGGAGGTCGGGGTATTTTCTTCAGATGAAGACTAATTCTTCATCTTTTGTATATGCTTTTGGTGTCTTTGTCTCGACAAAGTTCTGTAATAAATTTCAATTAATAAAAATATATTTTAACATGTTTACTATTCGTTTGAACTTTTTGCTTCTTTGTGATGTTGGTGGGGTTGGCTCTTTGCCTCGGTCAAGGGCTCGGATGGGTCGGCCTGATTAGTTCATGCTCGAGTTGAAATTTTTCTTGACATTGTCCACATTTTGTGCTTCGTCTGCATGTGATGAATGAATTTTTGCAAGTTATGGGTTTGCGCGCGTGCCAATCGTTGAATGCTGATTGGTGCTGCGTCGCTTTTGCAAATCAAAAAAGATGATTCACCTTGGCGTTGTGCGGTAGGGAGCCGTACAATTCAGAGATCGGCTGGGACTCGTATTTAATGCTGGTATCTGCTTTTTAGGAAGGCATAGCTTTTGAGGTCTTTATGGCAGCGACATTTATCGTACAACTAGTGGGGCCATAGTTCTCAGAATCATCGCGAATCGAACGGTTCGGGCCGTGCTCAATCGGACCGGCGGAGGACTAGGACGGTTTCGATGGAGAAAATGGCACACGCCGGTGCCGAAAAAAAGAAGGGAACAGAGGCAGAGGAGGAGAGGGAGAGGTTGTCGAAGGCCGGTGGTGGTCTTTGCAGCTATCAAAAGGTGGCGGAAGCCGTTGTAGCTCAGTTCGCCCGATGGAGTTGCTGCAACGAGCAAGAAGAGAGAGTGAGGGGGGAGACCATCGGAGATGGGAGGATGGGACGGTGGAGAGGCCGTTGGAGGTCTCGGGATGGCCGTCGTGGCCATCAGGCGGTGGAAGCAGCACGGGCGGAGTTGCAGAAGCGAGGGGCATCGACCCTTTTTTAAAGGGAAGAACAGCGAAGCCGGCACTTCGTTTGTCGGCTTCACTTTTTAGGATTTTTTTTAAAATTAAAAAATAGTGAAGTCGGCAATCGATTTATCTGCTTTACTATTTCAATTTTTTTTAAAAAATTAGAAAAAGCCGACTTCATTGTTATTGGGTTTTTTTAAAAAAAGTCTGTGAAAAGGGGCGATCGCCCTTGTTTCACACTGCGAAGCCGTAGGCGGCGTTTATGCTACCCGACGGCCGCGGTGGCCAGCCAGAGGCCCTCCAACGGCCTCTCCGGTGGACCCCCTCTCTCTTTCTCTTCCTTTTCTTTCTCTTCCTCTCCTTTCCTCTCTCTTTCTCGGAACGTCCTTTCTTTTATCGGTTCGCCCCAGTCCAATCCGGTACGGAACTTTATCGGACAGTGTCGCCGGTTGGCCATTATCAGAACTGAGAACTTTGAGTGGGATATTTGAATTCGCCTGGGCCTACCCTTCTATAAATAGGAGCTTTGTTGCTTGGGGTTGGTATTATCTTAGTTATCTTCCTCAATATCACGGTGGAGTTGCCTTGTCCAATGTCGAAGGGCTATCGGCGCTTTTCTCGAACTTCGGAGATCTCCTTCCCTCGATCAGTTGCTGTATGTTTTGAGAGAGGTTTTCAGTGGGTGTCCCAATTTAGCATGGGAGGTATTGAAAAATCTCGCCGCTTTGGTTCAGGGGTTGTAGAGGCGACCATCTGGGCTTTTTAATGTCTTGTCCTCCACAGTTAGGCCTTGGATCTTTCTAAAGGGTTGTTTTTCTCTCGCTCAGAGTTGTTTTCGGGTGTTCCCTAGAGTTGCATCTTGAAGGCAAATGAGATTCCGAAGGAAGCATCCACATCATCGCTGATGCCCTTTTGGAGAGGGTCGGTGAATGTCGCAAGATGGGGGGTCCTGTGTTCTCCATCGAGAATTGTGTTGTGTCAAAGCTCGGCCCATGCTTCGTGGGTGTTGGTCGGGCCCTTTTGATATCTTCTTTTTATTGTAATGAGCTTCGCTCGATTGAAATGTAATGAGTTTCTCTGAAATGTATATGAACCTTCTGAATGAAGTATTTCTTTCACTGAGGCTTTTTTCAGTGTGTCATGTAGTGGTTCTTATTGCTTTGGGATGAGTCGACTTTTCTCCCGTAGTTGTCATCGACTTCTAGTGGCAGTGTAAGATCTCCAAGGGACTAATTTCTATGGTCTACAATGGACCACCTGTGGCTACAGTGTGCCACGTTAATGGCTACAATGGGCCGTGTGGCTACAGTGGGTCATGTTGGCGGCTATAGTGGGCCGTCTCAACTACAGTGGTCTGTGTGGCTACAGTGGGCCACATTGATGTCTACGGTGGGCCGTCTCAGCTATAGTGGGCTATGCAGCTATAGTGGACCATCGTAGCTACAGTGGGTCATGTTGATGGCTACAATGGGCTGTCTCAGCTACAGTGAATCGTGTGGCTACAGTGGACCATCCATGATTATATTGGGCTATGTTGATGGCTAAATTAGGCCATCTCAGCTATAGTGAGCTATGTGGCTACAGTAGATCATTTATGGCTATAATGGGTCATGTTGACGACTATAATGGGCCGTCTCAGTTATAGTGAGCAGTGTGGTTATAGTGTGTCATTTGTGGCTATAATGGGCCATGTTGACGGCTACAATAGACCGTCTCGGCTACAATGAGCCGTGTGACTATAGTAGACCATCCGTGGCTATAATGGATCATATTAATGGCTACAGTGCGCCGTCTCGACTATAATGAGTCATATGGCTATAGTGGGCCATGTTGAGCTTCCCAATTATAGAGCCTTCACGTCATAAGAAGCCTCGTGGAGCCTTTCGCTCTCTTTTAGACGCTGAGTCTTGGGAGGCTCAGGGCTTCATCTGCATGTGGAGACCAGCTGATCGCTATCGTAGACGGTCAAAAGTAAATCTAACTCAAACTATATAGATAGGATCAGTCAGGATCGTATCCACAGGGATCAGAGGGCTGAGATGCAATTAACAAAACAAAAAGAAAGTTTGGATTCTTAAAAATTGATAATATTTAATTAAAACTAATTAATTAAAATCATAGATGAAATTGAGGGATATATATGATAAAAGACGTCTTCAGGTTTTCAGATGATCACAAACATAGATTCCGATATTTGTTCTAATCTAAGCAATTAAAGTTCGTAATTGATTAGGAATTTTACAAACTAACCCCTAGCATAGGCTATTTTGCCAAGTATGAACCATATCCTATCAAGATCATAGCCCATCCCACAAGTATAGGCTATCCAATGATTAAGTTGCACAGATCCTAACATGTTATGTAAATATAAAATCTCTGAATTAATTATCTATTTGAGCATGGATCATATCCTGTCAAGATCATAATCCATCCCACCTTTAGATAATTTATTCAGGAATCAAACATAAAAGAAAATAAAGATTGAAAGCATTTATTTAATTGCAAAGAATAGAAAACAACTACAGGAATCGATGTAAGGATAACTGTACTCTCCTACAGACTGCACCTTAGCCAAATATGGCTCCTGGATACATCTTCTGAAAGATTTGGGACTCTGTCACAGCACCTCTTTCTGAAGCAATCTTCTTCTCCACTCTCCCTTTAAAACTTAAAACAAAGTCTAAAATAAAAAAATAAAATCAGCCGCTGACTGTCTACTTTTCTGTCCTGTTGCCTCTTGCTCTCTGTTCTGTTCCTCTTGTTTCCCGTAGCCCCTTTTTTATAGCTCTTAGCATCTCCCCAAGTCCTGGCAGTCCACAGAGTCAATTCCTGTCAATTTCGTGGTCCCAACTTTCTGGCCATCCGATCGATATCAAACGCCCCGCAATCATCCTTAAACAATCCCAAATTAGGTCGGGAACGATATTAGCCGTTGGATCTTTCCCCAAATCGAACCGTAGCCATTGGATCACGCAAAGACTTCTTTCAGCCAGCAGCTACTCCCCACCGTCCGATCGCACATTGGATTGATGCCAGCCGTCCGATGGTGCAAAACCCAACCATCGCCCCATGCGCCGCAATAAAAGACCGACGGGACTTCCCGTGAGCCACGAGTGAACCCGATGTGTGCCGGCTCATGGACCGTGCGATAGATCGTGCCTTGTTCCGGTGGACCGCGCTTGCTATTTTGTGGACCGCGGTGGCTCCATGGATCGAACAATTTTGGGCTGGTTTTTTTTGGCCTTTTTGAGCTCCATTTTGCATCCAATTTGAGTCATTTTAACCTGCGACTCGAGCTCGTTTTGACAATCATCTTTTCTGCAAAATGCAAGGAAAAGCATCAATTCTTAAGAATAAAGATAAATTAGTGGATTTTTTATGCTTTTATCGGATATTTATTATACTTATCACACCCCCAACCTAAGCTTTGCTCGTCCTCGAGTAAAGAAAGGAATTAGTGTTAGATACCATCATACTTTGAAATGGATATTTTATCAAGTAATTTTTTAAACAGTCTATTGATATTCAGAAGAATATTGTTGAGAGAGGTCATAGGGGCATTAATACTCACTAATATGGTGGTTAAATATAGAACAAAAATTGTTTTCAAGCCTTTTCTAGATCAATTCCTACTTTTACCTCCAAATCGTCTACTTTAATACAAGCAAGTGCAAAATAACTCTTGTTCCCCTTTTTTTCTTTTTTCTTTCTCTCTTCTTTTTTTCCTAAAAGAGACATCTTCACATTGCCCACTTTTTGACGCAAACATTAATGCTTCCTGAGGCAAAGAGGTTCGATTACTCGGTGGGAGATTAATGTTTAGAACTTACTCTCTTTTTTTCTTTTTTTTAATATTTTATAAAGGAACGTATAGATACTCTACTTATGCTTATACAAAGCGGACTCTTCTTTGATACTAGTAGGGAGAGTTAGAAATGCTAGAATGATTTTGTTCTAGATTTAACCATTTATTAAGTTTCTTAATACTGGATCCCTTGGTGTTTCAAGAATTTTCTAGATGAACATTAATTGCTGTTTAAAATTTACTTGATTCAACTCAAATCTAGGGTAATCGTATGCTTAAACACTAAATACTCACTTATTCGAAGAGTTTAAATTTTTTTTAATTTTTTATTACCCTCACCCCCAACTTAAGTTTTATTGTCCTTAGTGGAGTACGAAAATAAAACAGAGAGGTAAATAAAACAAGGAGAGATGTCACTTGACTGCGGTCTGCTCTGAAGTTGAAACTGATTTAGGATGAAGGTGGCTTGGAAATGTCATTTCGAATCTTTAAGGTGGAGTAGCTTTGTCCATAAAACCTAAAGAAATAAAAGAAAAGAAATTGGATTATCTCCCAAGAAGCGCTAAGTTTAAAGTCTTCAGTCAGACTTTTATTAAGATGACTCCAAAGAAATTGGATTTTCTCTCAACAAGCGTTGAGTTTAACGTCTTCAGTCGAACACTATGAGGGAGTCTCATCTGTAACCAACTTGGGTACATCTCTCAGGTTTTCAAAAGGATGGGGCCAATCAGGAGGCCTTGTCATCATGGCAGTAAAACATTCATAGAATGCTCTAAGACGATTAGCCCGGACCATTAGAGTGTACTAGACAAGCGCGCTATACCAGAGTTTAAAAATGTTAAAGTCAAGAAGGGATGGTATTTGCTAGGCCAAGATCAGGGGTGGTAGTTTAAAATTATAGCCTAATCTATCGCAATCCCTATTTTGGGTATGCTATGTCTTGGCATAATCCCTTTTTGATCTACAATCTGGCTTTTTTTCAAATTAAAATTAACTCTGTCTCCATACATCGTTTTAGTACTGCAGATAAATTTTGGAGGTAGTCTTCGAAAGTAGTGTCGAATACAAAAAATCAGTCATAAAAATCTTGAAATCATTATCCCTCATTTCAATAATATCTCACCGGACAGCTTTTTTGTGCTTTTAGAACACCTACAAGTTAGGCTCTCTGGTTAAGGATCACTAGTAGAATATCAGTGGGTGCATCAGGAAGTGGCTTCAATTCTAGAACAGTTGATGATTCTAACAAGAGAGCTATTGGAGGGTTAGGTGATGGTTCATATTTTTAATCCAAAATGAGGTGGTTTGGGTAGGTGTATCTATTAGGTCATTTACTTCAGTAATATATCCATCTTCATCAAAATCGTCCATCCCAAAATGAGTCAGACAGGGATTTAACAAATTCTGGGAAAGAATTATGGGTGTAGCTTCTTCTATTATGTCGTTCATTTGTGGTCCTTAGGAAGTCTCAATTACTTTCATTATTTCATCAATTTGTTCTCCTTTCCTGTTAAAAGGAATTGGTGATTCTAGGACACTTGGGAATGGGACCATAGATAGATAAGATAATGATGGAGTTGATTTATCCCATCATTCTAATTCTTCCCTATATATTTCTGCCTTAGTCAAATTGTCTAAGTTGGTCTTTTTGGTTGTGCAAGATTGTTCTATGACCACTTCATTTTCGAGAGTCATAATTGACCGTTGAGAAAAAGTTACCATAACATTAAAATTTCTAGCCAGATATGATCCCTCAGAGTTACTCTCGAGCTGACTAGGCAACTTTCTTTCCTCTCAATTGAGTGTGAGCGCTAGCTTCTCCAGTTCTTTAAGGATTGCATAGAGGAGTGAAGGGTTTGATGGCTGAGTTCTAGCCTGTCTAATGCTTGCTGAAATCTCTCTTCAAAAGTTGGGTCATTACTTAGAGAAGGTTGATTTGTGAATAGGGCATATCGCAATAGGGTGCGTCCATGAATGTAGGTCTTTTGTTATCAGGGTAACCACTGGTTGTGGTTTTCACAAAAAATTTGATTGAGCCTCCTAGCCCAGATTATAGGCGTTAAAGTACAGGTTATTTTTTGGTCTGTAGGCCATTTGGGTTTGATCTTGATGAATAAACTCAGAAAATTGATGTGCGGCTGGGCATTCACTCACAAAGTGAGTGGGGCTCAAAGATATTGCACAAACTTGTTGCGTAGAAGAAAAATAGAGAGAAAGAGTGTCTGATAGCCGTTAGACGATCTAATCTACGGGACAGCTCATTCGATCTACTATCGAGATCCATTTCAGATTGTTCTGATTATTCAGATATGAAATCAAGGGGTCTAGATCAGAACAATCCTCTTCTCTTTTTTCTTTTTTCTTTTTTTTTTTGAAGAATGAGAAGAGGTACGAGGGAAAAGAATTCTAAACATAGGAACCTAGAGGATCCTAGATCTAAAAGATAGGTGCGACGAATTAGTTAATGTTTGGTATTAATTAAAATCAAGTTAAACAAGAATGAACTTCTATCCTCGGGTTAATCTAGATCTGGATCTAGATAGCTCATAACTGTTTCAAGATCACTTTCAGGAACTTCAAGTTCAAAATCAACCAACCAAATTGGCCAGATAAGTGTAAGATTGATGGGGTTCCTCTGTTGCTTTCCTTAGACATCAATTAAAATTGACCAGGTAAGCGAACAGAACCAATTAAATAACCACCGTTCTTCAGGACTAAGTCCTTAAACCACTTTTCTAGATACCAATTGGTTAGTCAAAGTCAAATCCGGTTCAACCTTCCGGTTCTCGTTCTATTGAGCTCGGATGTCCCAAGGGTTGAGGTCTAATTAATTTAAATTAAAGATTTAGGTCAATGCAATATGAAGCGTGGTGGTTTTTGGGCTAAGGAAGGGTGATCAAATTCTCATCTTATCTTGTTTAATTTGGTTAAGTGCCCTTAAGATATTTTATGAATATGCAATGCAAACAAAACAGGATGTCCATGCATAAGTAGAAAGTTTTAAATTTTAATTTATTTCTCTATATTAGTTAAGAATTATGATACGTATATTTATTTTTTTCTGTTAGGGTATTTAAAGCAAGAAAATAAAAGGTAGGTTTCAATTAAGTTAATTAAATTTGAAGAGATTTAAAGAATCTAACTAAATGGGAAATAAAATTGTTGGGTATAAAATACCCTCAGCCGAAGTTCTCAGCAGATGGCATCTCTCCGAGTTTTCAGGCAGCTGGATTTCTGCAGTACCGACTGATTTCTGGCGGACG
>KE505330.1:0-20642 GCA_000441515.1 Elaeis oleifera | reverse complement strand
TCCATATGTGATTCTATGAAAATTCTTTTCTATTAATCACACTGCTATGGCTATAGACTTAAGGACTCAGCCTCTTAAATCCAATAGGACTACTCCCTTCTGCTAGGATCGATAAATCTCATCTTGATGCACACCCCACTCCTACAATGGACCAACTGTCGCCAACATCCACTACAAATATTTCTTGAGACCCATGTTGATGTGTCAGTCAAACTCCAGCAGCCTCACTGTGAGCAGTACTGTCATCTCAGTTCAAAGGACCAATCATACAACTGCAGCATCGAGAAAGTCACTAACGAGTGAGCAGACATCCATATGACTTCTCGTGTTGGTCACGCTCAGTGCTAGCTGTTCTCTAACAACCACCTGCACTCTCGCTCCAATGTCTCTATACTGCAGACTCGAGATCCATCTATCTGAAGGAAGCGATCCGTGCACTGGTCTATCCGGATCAATCACCATCTCCATGATGATCCTATGATCAGGAGCAATTTAGGAATCAACCATCAATGACATGTCTCAAATTCTCAACTCTTTTAAAAATGTGTCATCATCTTGTTAATCCCTTGGATGATTCATGGACACATAGACATGAATAGTAATATAACTGCCCAATAAGTACAAAATCATGTCCTAGAGATATGAAATGTGTCAGTCAAAATTGGCTTCTAGGACATACATCCAACAAGATGTTAGGCACAGGCTTTACCTACGTGGCTAGCTAAACGGGTGGTGTCTAGGTTCACAGTGTGTGACCTCCCCACATCGTTTTGGGCGCATTTCTATGGAGGATTTGTTTCGATCGATGGGATCTCATGCGACACTTACCATCGCCTGATGATCTAGATGATCAATCATCAGATGGCTTACTGGTCTCTGAATCGGAGTAAAGGGATTCCTTAAGTTAAAACTATTTAAATTACATTGTAATTAAAATCTCACCAAATTAGCCTAGAAAATAACTATATGTTATCTAAATGTAATACAATTTTTTATAATTTCTACACCTAATTAAATAATTTTAATAAATTTTATATAACAATTTAATATTAATTCAGAAAATATATACAAATTTTATTTTAATTTAGAATAATGTAGAATCATGGTAGGGATACTACATATAGTATTATTTTAGTGTATCATTATTTAATTTATTTCTAAATCATAGTGAATTTTCAATGTAGTGTAAAAATCAGTTTTTTACTTCAGAAATAATTCTGAATTAGTAATACATAATACTCATTTTTATAACTTCTATTATTAAATATTTTTTTAATAAAATTTATATTTAAATAATATTTAAATATAAAATATTCAAAAACTACTTAAACTTTGGATCGATGTAGGACCCTACTAAGGATGCTACAAATATTTTGGCCATGCACAAAATACCACTTATTTTCCAAATTTATTCAAATTTTGGTCTATGTCACAATGAACATGATCATGCCCAAATTAGATAAATTGATACAAAATTTTGATAAGCATGCATACCTCTAATCATGCTACTAATTTTACCAAAATCTTTTGTTAGTTATTTTGTTTTTTAATTTTTAGTCTGAAAATGTATTTTTAATTTAAAAATTATAGAGTAAAAAAAAATCATCAGTTTAGTGGCATTGTATGGATCATCCATAGATCCACAACATATCATGAAATTATACCGAAATCAAAAAATTTTGGCATTACCTCATATTTTCCGAATTTATTGTGATTTTAGGCTTTTGAATGAAAAAAGAAATGAGGCTTGGGAGTGGGTCATTACCTAGTTTTAGCTTGTATGTGGTTCAAATCTCTTGAAATCTGGCATTTTCTTCTTGTTTTCAAGATTTGAAAACTAAACAAATGAGAGAGAGGGGTTGAGAAGGAATGGGGGGCCTTCTCAGCCTCCCTCTTCTTTTGCTGAAGAGGTCGAACTGGTGCGAACCACGCGGTTTGCCTTGGTACCTTCTAAACTGCTTGGTTTGCCTGGGTAGAGCTAGGAACTATTCAGTTCGGAGCAGTTCAAACCTTGTTTGAATTGACAGGCCGAACCATCTCGGTTCACCATCAGTTCAGTTCATTATGCCTCGAATGGGTGGGTTGGGGTGGCACAATTAATCATAGATAAAATTCTGCATGAGAATATGTTGGTTTGATTTAGTATGCCTTGAAGTGGTGGTTTAGGTGGCATGGTGAACTATAGATAAAATTCTACATGATTAGGACTTTCGACCATTCAAGATTGCTTTACCATAGTGTAGGGCAGTCTGTCAATGCACCTACTTAACGATAGAACGTGTTAAGTTCTCCATTTGATGGTCTATACACTTTTGTGCATGCACTACGAGTGGGCCCAACTTGATGGAGTGGATAGCATTCATCCATCCACCCTTTAGTGAATATTGATATTGTGAATGCCATCATCAACACCTTAATTCCTTAGGTCACTCATCCTCCTATCCTGTCCTCTAAGGAATACAACACCTGATGCCTCGAGGTTACCATTGTACCCTTCAATTACATATGATTCATCATCTCGGTTTGGAGTCAAGATCTCTTGTTGAGCACTAGTAGGGCTTGTACTGCTATTCAATAGCTCTTTCCTGATTCACAAAATACTACAAGCATACTAACACAAATGAGGTTGCCCTTTGCTAGGGCATGCAGCTTACTCCTACCATATACTGGCACCTCATAGATTAGATAGTGGAGAGCCATGATGGCTTAAATCTCATTGACAACGAAATCATGTGCTTCAATACTAGCTGAAGGACATTGTGGGCCCTTTTGGATGATATCTAGTAGTGAAAAAAAATACAAAGCACAGAAAAGATCACTCTTTTTAATAAATCACCATGATAGCATTAATATCATGCATCATGAATCTGTGAGAGAAGTATACTTGTTAGGAGATGCTAATGCTGCAAAAACATCTCTCTGAGAATTACTATCCTAGCCTTTTCACTCTACACACCTATTTAGATCTTCGTCTGTGTCTGAGCCTTTAGTACTGTAGACTAAGGGATGCAGTATTAGATAAACTTGTTTATAAACTTCTTTCTTTCTCTTGCATTCAATCTAATAGAAGTTAAAACCCTATCCACGATGCCACCTCTCTCTTTCTTGGTGTGCGTATGCATGAAACTTGGATGCTTAACTAGGAGCCACCCTCTCCTATTTATAAGGGAGCGGACACCTCCCCTATTGAGTCATAAAGGACTTGGCAAGAGTGTGAGATAAGGATGGGCATTGATGTCCGTTTCCTATTTCGGCTTCCTACTTGTGGAGTCCAAATTGGACTCCACGTTGGAGAGCTAGAGCGCTCCGACCCTAGGTGCTGCTCCTTTCTCCTGTAGGTCACATTGTTCCCTTGGGGTGCTTTAGAAGATAGGGGCGCTGGTCACTAGGGCTGCCTCGTTATCTTCTAGACATGCACTGCTTTGGGTGCTTCAATTAGAAGGGTGGCAGTAACCTTCCCTAGTTGCTGGCCCATGGTTGACTCGGGTCCAGTCTTACTTTGCTAAGCCGAATCCTTGTATCCAAACTATTTATCTTGTTGATCTATTCTCTAATTAATCCTGATTTGTAGTTGATCTAATCTATAAGAGAATAGTTAATTGGAATCTCATTCCAGTTGACTTGGAGATAGATGTTGTATGCTAGATTTATTCCTGGGATAGGTCATCAAAGACTTGCCCCTTTAACATGGAATGCTGTACCGTGTCGAACCGGCTGGTACACTCCATATCGAGCTGGACTGGTGGGGAACCGGCATGGTTTGGTTGGTTCAAATGGTATACCGACGGAAGAGGGAGGGAAAGAGAAGGAAAGTGAGAAAGAGAGAGAGAGGAGAGGGAGGGAGGCGGGAGTCGCAGGAGGCCGGTGGTGGCCCGCTGCGGCCATCGGAGGGCCGCCAAAGTATCCGCGGCTCGTCGGTTCGTCCGATAAGACTTTGAAACGAGCGAGAAAGAGAGAGAAACGGGGAGATCACCGAAGATGGGAGCATGAGGCATCGTGGTTGCGGATGCGGACTTTGTCGAGGCCGGGGAGGGGGTGGCGGAAGCGGCGCGGGCAATGTCATGGTCGCAGAACAGGGGCTGTCACCTCTGTTCACCCAATCTTTTTTTTAAAAATGAAGATCAACAGTGAAGTCGACAAATCATTTACCGATTTCATTGTTTAAAAGATTTTTTAAAAAATTAAATCAATGAAGTCGGCAAACCATTTGTCGGCTTCACTTAAGTTTCGATTTTAAAAAAAAATCGTGAAATAGGGGCATTGTTCCTGTTTCACGCCCGCGGCGCCGTGCGCGTGGACTGCGTTGTCTAGCGGCCACGGCGGCCCCGCCCCTCCTTCCCCTCCCTTCTTTTCTTTCTTCCTCCCTCTCTCTTTCTATTTTTTTCTCTTCTTTTTTTCTTCTCCCGATTCGGGTCCGGTGCCTTCGTCGGTCCGCTGCCGGTTTGGTATGGTATGGTACGGTACGGAACCATACTGAACCGTACCGTCGGCCGGCCGAAACGGCCGTCGGTACCGAGACAGCAAACCTTTCCCTTTAGTATACCTCTATTAGAATTTAGTATACCTCTATGCTCCCTACAAAGGACAAGTCCAGGGTGTCATGCTCAACATAGGGTTGGTCGCAAATTTGCTGATACTTTACAGTAATGTATCCCTACCTTCAAGGGTATGGGGCTGCTTGCACCTGGTTATACCTCTATTAGAATTTAGTATACCTCTATGCTCCCTACAAGGACAAGTCCAGGGTGTCATGCTCAACATAGGGTTGGTCGCAAATTTGCTGGTACTTTACAGTAATGTATCCCTACCTTCAAGGGTATGGGGCTGCTTGCACCTGGTTTGCACCTCTCCCTAACAATATTTTGTGAGGCAGATTGCCAATGTTGGATGCTTAGTGTGATAGCATAGCAGGTGTTAATGTGAGGTCCAGTCTCAGTGAAAGAGGAACTCTATGCTGCCATTGTTTATCTTGGCAGCGTTATAGGTGTGATGCCTAGCTTCATTCATAGCTTGGAGCATGTTTCAAGTACTTCAGAATATCCAATCCTCCTTGTGCAGCCTGTCTATCTTGGATCAACCCCCGGAGTACCTGTAGACTCTTTTCTAGCTCTGTGCCATGTATGACATATGTCCTGTACTATATATGACTGTGGGAATAGGGGACAGATATGAATTTTTTCAATTATTCTTGATGTTAAATATGCAAATGGCTTTTATTACATGTGCCACTTCCAACCAAGAAGAGGTAGGAGAGAGAGGAGAAAATGGAAGAGGAGGGCGGTTGGAATCTTCTACTTCCTTTTCTAACTGTTTCTGTACCCCAGTTTCTTTCTAATGGAGGGAGAAATGGGCTTACATAGTTTAATAACAGCTGGCCTGGCAGCTGTCTGTCAATTCCTTGTTCATGGGCTGAGATAGTGACAAGTATCACGGAGACCATCAGTTAATGGGCTCAGGGCCATAAGCAATCCATAGATCCACTTCAATACATTAAAGGATGCAGAACAGACCCAAACTTTCATTCATCTTGACTTGACCCAGAACCTGGTCTAATGAAGTTCCAGGCAAAATGAAGCCCAATTTTGATAAAACCTGAACCACCAAATTGGGTCAAGTGAGAATCTGGGAGGGAAAAATTGACTTTATTTGGCAAAATTTCGCATGGGAATAAACCATGATTATATGCTCTAAAGTAAGCCTTTAACTAATGATGCATACAATATTGAGAAAACCATGGTTGCATTCCATACTATACTGCCTGGCTAGGCATTGGGATGACGTGGCCTTCTGAATCAGTCCTTGGGCCAAACTGGGCCAGACCAAGTGGAGCCATCCGGTTCTGCCTGGTATTGGGTGGAATTAACTGACAAATGCCTGTTTGCCAGCCATCCCAACCTGATAATGAGAAAAAGGGTCTCCTAAACCCTTTTCTTCATGTTTCGTGGCTTCTCTGTGGAACTATGTGGATTAGGGTTTCGCTGTGGGAGTAGACTTACCTTGCAATATGTAAATGAACCCTTGAAATAGGTGAGACAAGGTTTGAAAGCAGTTCAGTTGCTTGCTGTCCAAACCCTGAGAGAAGGACATATCTGGTCATTTTTTTCCGTAATTCAATAGAAAAAGCGAAGAGGGATAAGTGGTTTATGGGTCCTTGTAGTTGTTCAGACCAGGAAAAGTTGCAGCAAAATGCATAGGTTTAAATAACAAGCAAAGTTCTAAGAATTTAATCAGAATCAAAGGCCACAATACAATTATTCCAGCAATACTAGGTGATACTAACAATAAATAGAAGAAAATCAGATACTGATGGAGAGGAGAAGAAAATAGAGGAGAGATGAAGGGGACATAACCATATGAGGCTTTGATTTTTTTCTTCTCAAAACAGTAATGACAACTCATCCGAGAACCAGCAATAACCCTTTCTAACAGTTGATAACCAGCCATAATGTGACCTATTTGAGTCCAATTTGGACCCTGTGAAATAATAAAGAAGGCAAATACTTGCTGGCCACAATTACTGGAGCATGAACAGTATGTGCTAAGGTGCCATGAGCACTTAAATCCTAACAAACTTATCTATTTATGACCCATTAACTAAGTAAAACAAGAAACTACATAAAATCGAAGCACCCAGCCACTTCCTAAACTGAAATAAATAGAAATAATGAGTTAAATACCAAAAGTGGCCTGTCAATCTCTTCTATATCTGGGACTGCCTGCAATTTTTAGAATCTGAGAAGAATATGGACCATTGGATGAAGCTTGGAGCTTTGATGCATGTTGATTTTCCATCCATGGTTGAAAACAAGCTAAGGAACCCTTCGTTGATTCTTATGCTCCCAATTGACTGCTTAAATATTTGTGTCCTATCTGTTCATCTACCTTTAGGCTTTAGAAGACTTTCTTCAATATTGATATTATCAGTTCCCCCCCTTCCTGAGAATGCTATGTGTTGAAGAAGAAAGTAGCAGCTATTTTTGGAGCTTCATCATGGGCAAATCTCAAGCTGGTACATACTGCATCACGAGGTGTCCATGTTGAAAGATTAAAGTGTTGGTGTAGCCATGATGTTTGTATCTTATGACAACAAATCTATGGCCATCCAATTATACGTGACATTCACAAGCAGCACATTACACTATACTGTATGTATCAACAAGCCCTTCAGTGGAATAAGTAACCGAATGCCTCTCACTGAGTCTGAGATTGGTGTTATTTACTCAAGCTATCTTGTGAAGATTTGGATGTAGTTCTGTCTTCAGCTTGCATTTTTAACTGCATCCCCAGATACCATTCTTATGCAGCTTCCTGAATCGATCATTGTCATGCATAATTGTCTATTGCACCACATACAAGTCTGGAATATAATGGTCCTTCACCAGTAGTCATTGTCACATTCCTGGCATGCAGTTAACAATGGTCTCATAAAGAAACGATGACATACTACTTCCTTTCAGGTATCCTCAATTTTGTCATCGTCATTTTTTGGTTCCGGTTCCAACACCATTGCTTCTCTTGCCTGGATTGTAGAGGCAATAATAGCAAACTTATCTACAGAAGTAACCAAACAGTTGAGGCATTAAGATGACCAAACCCCTCGCATGCATAGCATTGAATTTCAGTCCTTGTTTTAGAATTGGAGGCCAAACAACTCTAGAAGAAGCAGAGGATCGAATTAGTCTATTATTATACAGGCAATAGAACCAGCTTGGGACTTCTCTTGGCTTGAATTTGACAGACATCAGCTTCAAAGCGGATGGTAGAAGGGGTCCTTGCTGTATACCTTTTTCCTACTCTTCCTCCATGTGATAAGCCACATGAGCTGCATTTTATTGGTGTATAGCCTACTGGCAGCCAATGCCACAAAGATAGATGCATTCACTCCTTGCCGATACATAAAAATCATGGCATCTTTTTCCAAGGTGTTGAGCTTTTGGGCCTAGGCTGGGTGCCCATGATGGAACAAATCCGACCCAGCCAGGTTGAGCTAGAAAAAAGGAGGATAGAAGAATGGGGGAATAGTTTGGGGTGGTTAGCGATGGTTACCACCTCTCTCCACTTCTTAAATTCAAAAGAATAGGTGAACTCCCTCTAAATATAGACATTCCTTCTGTACATAACATTCTCTGAAATTCCAGTAAATAAATTCAAAGAAAAGGGCAGTTTATGAGTCCTCTACACTGAAAAGTGGATCCTCCATCATCACGAACACGAGGCAAGATATTTGAGTGGTGAAAAGGTATTGATCTCCATACTGTGGCTTCACACACAATCTGCTGTTTTGGTGGTGATGGTATCATGCACATGAAACTATCCTAATCAAGGTTTTAAGTCGTGGTGGGACAGGAGGTGCCCTTGCTGTCCCGTCCCATTCCTATGAGAAAACAGGACTTGGATGGGGTTGGGACTTCGAAAAGGGTAAGAAAAGAAAGAGGAAAGAAAGAAAGGAAGAAAGATAAAGGAAAAGTGAAAGAAAGAAGAAACAAAAAGAAAGAAAGGAAAGATGAAGAAAAGAATAAAAGGAAGAAAATAAAGAAAAAAGAGAAAGAAGAAGGAAAGGAAAGAAAGAAAGAAGCAAAAGAAGGGATAAGAAAAAGGAGGTGTAAAAGAAAGGTAAGGGAAAAGGAAGAAAGAAAGAAAGAACAAGAAGATAGAAGAAAAAGGGAGGAAAGGAGAGGAAATAAGAAAGGGAGAGAGGAGGATGCCTACAAGACTCTCGACTAGGACTACGTTGGATGAGGCGGGATAATGGGGCATCCCGTTCCATGGAGAAATCGAGACGAAACCAAGACACCTTTGTCCCATGAGATTTAAAACTTTGACACTAATGATCCTAAACTACCTATGTTTTGGTCTGAACTAGTTAAGTTCGTCTAACTTTTATTTTTGTTGAACTTTTTTGTTCTACATTGTTATTAGAGCATTCTATTGTCTTTGTGGCTTATGAGTGATGTATATATGCTTTTAAACACATGTGCAAGTCTTTATTTATATTGTTTCATCACTTGCAATTTTCTTAAACCTTTAAGCTTGCTTATGGAAACTGTGTAGAGGCGGTACGAGGACTTGGTTTTATGTAGATTATAGCCCTTGATGAATGCATCTTGCCTGTAAAATTTGAAGTTAGTCAGATGCTTGTACATTGTATTTCAATAAGATGAATTTGGATGAAAACTTAGCGAGACCGCAACTTTGTGGCCATCTATCTTTCACATGATACATCCTTGGACTCCAAAAGTGGTATGGTTGGAAAGTATGCTTTACAAGCTTTAAAGCTGTATATCATAGCCCAACTTCGTGGTCTGTAGAGAGTGGTCAAGGATTTGAAAATGGTTCAGGACCTAGGATTATCTAATACAAAATCATGGTTTAGAGGTTGAAGAAAACTTGACCATAGTAAATCCCACACTTAGAGGCACGCATTTGATATAACACATCACATGGATAAAACCTTAGGCAGAATGGACCCTACTATTGGACTTAGCTCGTTGAGACAGCTTGAGCTCAGCCAGTTCGATCTTAAATGGAGGCTTGAAAGGTGGTGCATATCTTACATGCACCATCCTTGACATATTAAGTGCCTGAAAATGATTTAAGTAAATAAAAAGCGATTTTCGGTGCCGTAGTGATGCATAGATGTGCTAGGCAGTGCATGCGACCTACCAAAGGTTTTGTTTTTATGCTCCAACCACCATTTTGTATACTTTTGAATTTGCTATTTTCTATATATTAAATTATTTTACTTGTTCATTAAAACTTTATTTGTGAATTAATTAGGTGACGACTATTGGAAATTGTAGAAAAGGTTTCTTCTGCAAATTGTGTTGCAAAAATTTTGTTTAGGCTTGCTTGGATTTGTTTATTGGGGTTGATGTCCAATAGGAACAAGTAGGAGCTCCTCAACATTATTGGATGAAGAGATTTACATGGAATAGTCTATAGGTTTCATTGTGAAAAGCTAGGAGTGCAAAGTTTCCAAGCTTCAAAGACCAACATGTGGTCTAAACATTCATTCAGACAATGGTACTTGAGATTTTATTGAGCCATAACATCTTTTAGGAGGATCTAGTCCAGCTTGGTTTGGACGCATGTCCTTCCATGTACGCTTCTTTTATTGAAGGCCTGATCTTCTTGATGCACGATCCAGCTTTCGTTGGCTTGCATATACTTGCGGGCTCGATCCAGAAGATCGGTATAATCCCTCGGATACATGTTGTTGAGAGAATAGATGAGGCACTTGTTATGAAGGCCTCGTTTTAAAGCCGACATGGCGACGGCTTCATCCGAGTTGTGCGCTTCTAACGTGGCCGCGTTAAATCATGCCACGTAGTCGCATAGGGACTTTCTTTCCTGATGGAAGGAGAAGAGGCTATTCGAAGTCCTCGATTGGACTCGGCTATTCCCAAAATGAGCAACGAACTGGCATCCAAGTTGCTCCTAGGAAGAGACGAACCCAAGCTGAAGCTCGGAGTACTAGTTTGCGCCAACTTCTTCAGAGTTGCAGGAAAGGCGAAGCATAGGAGGGCGTCTAAAGCATCCTAGAGTATCATGCGTGCCTTGTAGCCCTTCAAGTGATTTAACGGATCGATGGAATCATCATATGGCTCCACCATCAACATCATGAATCGATTCGGAATCGATTCTTGAAGAATGGAGCGGGTGAAGGGTGGCTAGGAACTGAAGCTGAAGAACTCATCATTCCTTCTGCCGCCTATCTGGTGCTCGACCAAGCGGTGCTCGATCTCGCAGATCTTCTACTCGAGATCCTCCTCCTGACGAGATCGTTCAGGTTGAGGCAAGTAGCCTGGCATAAATCTCTGTTGGAAGAGGCGGGGATCGTCGTCGTCTGTCATGGGTGAACCCATAGTAAGATGGCAATCGCCGATCGAATGAGATCGATTGATGCATTCCTCGTGGAGGATTCTTTAGATCGAAGATTGGTCCCGACGGTTGTGTCGAGACGGCACCACCTGAGGAGTGAAGTGGGGCGGCTGCCACTGTTCTGTCGTTTGCTGCAGATGTTAACAGCATTCATCAGCTCTTGGATCTGGCGAACCAGGTTGCCGAATTGTTGGGGGTCCACCATCACGAGTGGCTGCACGGACTCTGCAGGCCCGTGAGAGGCGGACTGATGGGTGGCTTCATCCTAAGTTGACTATTAGTGGGAAGCGGTAGAGTACTTATGGCGAGGCATTCTTCCTCTCTTTGATTAGGTTGCTGGCCTTTCCTTTAGCGCCAAACTGTTGCATCATGACTTTAGGGCGAGCTGATGTGGCAGAGAGACGTTGGCTGGAACACCAGGGCATCGGTGGAGACCTGCAAAAGAAGTCCACTCATGCTGGAGGGGGTGCTCCAACAGGGATCTTCCGATGCTTAAGTCAGTCAGAGCTTTGAGCATAGTGAGGGAGAGTAATAGCTTAGTATGGCATTGTATCCGTTACCTTTTAGGGATCCCCTGATTACCTTTATATAGAGGTGCCGAAGTTTGTTATGCTTAATTTCGTAGGTTGTCAGGATAGAGTGTCCGCCCGCTAATCAGATTGTTAGTCGTGGACGTTTGACGTGTCCACGTTCGGAGAGTTTGTTGGGAGATTCCAACTAATTGCCTATGTGACCCAACTGGTCGATGCATTGAGGTCGGTCCATGGCCAAGGTGTTGTTCCAGTCAGATCTGCCTCGGGGTGGATCGTGGGACCTTGTCTCTTGTGGTCGGCAAGATCCCAACCTACAGATGGACAGGAGTTTGAGTCGGCATTGATTGCAGGACTTCACTCCTGTCGTCGGTAAGATATCGACCTGGAGGTCGGTGGTCCTCCGAGCTATGGGTTGGGCAGGAGCCAATGAGATTGTTTCGTCCTAGTGCTCTGAGGCAGATTTGATGGTGTTTGCAGTCAAGGTTCACACCGGTATCTCCATCGGTCCGGGATTTCCGAGGATGAGTCCTGAGGACATCGGCTGAGGTGATATGACCCATAACATTTTTAATTGGAACTCCAGAGAATGTTATGCTGAACTGAAGTTATAGTAGGAATGTCTATATTGATAGGAAGTTTTCCCATTCTTTAATTTAAATTGGAGGGATGTAACCATCGATAACTACCTAAAACTTCCCCCTCTCTTCCTCTTTTTTCAAAAAAAAAATCTGCCCAAGCAAGGTTGGGGCTTCCTATCATGGCACCCAACCCAAGCCCAAAAACCAACATGCTGATGTTTGATCCACTAAATTTTTGCTGTTCCTTTCAATTTTGCCTTTGCAAAAAACAATTTTCTTTCATTGAACTTGTACCATGAAGAAGCTCTCAATACTGTGCAACCAATAAAGAAACCCATCCAGATCATGTTCTCGATAAAAACCAGCAACTTCAAGATTTGCTCCTCACTCATTTTTGACAAGTTCGCTATTTATTGAGCTGTCAGTTTTGATTTTGTGGAGAGATGTGTTGTTGTACATGGAAAGATTCAAGGTTGATAAAGTGGGACCCATGTCTGACTTTTCTGTCGTAGTGCTTTTTCAGCTGAGAACTGCTGCAGCAATTGCTTCCAAAGCTGTCTTGATTGGCCGTTAGTGTCTCCAGAGGGGCAACTCAATCATTTATTTATCGAATCAATTGTTTTCTGTCTTCATAATCTTGAGTCAAGGTGTCAAGTGGAGAATTTAGTTCAGCATTGATAACCATTATAAAGGAAAAAATAAGACTTTTTAAAGTGGAAGAAATCAAGGAAAAGACAGGAAAGAAGATTAAAAGTTGTGCAGGGATTTGGCTCTAATACCAAACTGATGCCGGACCACCAAGGGTTGCCCTACAATACGTAAAGTGGACCCTTAGAATATGTGAGATAAGGGTTTAAAGAAATCCAGTTTCTTGCTATCCAGATCAAGATATGTGGTACTTGTATTGGTACCTGTATCGATTGGCTAGCAGTATGGCATGGTATGGTATGGTACGGTACTGTGCCGTGCAATTCTGGTGCATATCGACAAAGGAAACCAGAGAGCGAGGGGGAGAGGGAGAAGGGGAGGGAGAGGGAGAGAGAGTGAGAAGGGGAGGGAGAGGGAGAGGGAGAGAGTGACTGAGAGAGGCAGAGGAGAGCTAGAAGCCCTCATTGGCCCTCCTCCATGCGGGTTCCTCTGTTTAGAAGGGTGTTTTTTGAATTTTTTTGATGTAAACTGAAGTCAGCAAGGGCCCCCTAAATGTTTGGGTAGTGTATATCAACGCTTAATAGGCAATTAGCAAGAAGAATAAGACTCAATACTTCCCTAAGTTGACTGACCGCAGCTTGCCTAACCATATTATTAGTCCATTTGAGATTTTCTGCTAGAATTTCATTATAGCTGCTCATGAACTCCTATCTTGTCCAGGCCAATGCTAGGGTGCATCAAGGTAAGGTTAAGTGCAATGTACAACTCTGATGGTGTCTTGGCATTAGCATGGCACACACCAAAAGCCATGCCAATGCTTGGCACAAATTAGCATGCTGTAGTCACGTAGACATTTTTTATTCTTTTAATTTAAACTATCTTAGACAGTTTAGTTGTATGAACTAAAAGAACTGAAGCCAATAATAGTTTCATACAATCCAAATTACTCCATGTATTGATAAACGTGAGGAGCCCATATATATCATGACATGGCCATGCTATAGATGAAGCTAGATCTAGAGGGTATGAAAGTCGAGAAAGAGGCTTGGTGATAGATTCTATGTGCATAGGGATTTGGTGCAAGGTCCATACTGTGTTGAACCCTTCAGACACCAAAATTATAAGTAATCATATGTCAGACCCTTGTGTTACAATTCATGAAGCACAGATACTTCAACTTGCATGATGTGTTCGTATTAATTACATATCGGATACTGATACTAATTGGATACTTCTAGGATATGTGTCTAGATTTTTATTTAAGTATCTTATTATTCAAAATTATAACAAGAGCTGTAAGTATTTCCCAGATAACTTGAGATACTTGCTCCATGTCTTGGATGTTAAGGGAGAGGGCTTTTTGTTTCTTCGTTTTCATGATGAATGGCTGAACTTAGGTTTGCGGTGTTCATAATATGGAGTATGGATTAGCATCTAAGGATTTGAATGATGATAAAATCATGAGTTTGTGGAAGTTAATGTCATCGTATTCCTTTTTTTTTTTTTGAATTTGTTGTATCAATGTTCCAATGTCATATTATATCCATATTCCGTACCCATATCCTTGCTTCATAGATCATAAGTGTGCATGAGCTTAAGTTTATAGTTCTAGTCCTGAAGAACATGCCTTATGTTTGCTGCCTTGACAGCACCAAAGCTCATGGAGATCTTGAAGATCAAATAACTTTATTACATCTGACATTGAGTTAGCTTTCTAGGATAACCTAAGTAAATAGCATTCCTTATGTTGATTTGGGTATGTTGTTGGTTTGGTGGCTCCTACGATGCTTTTGATATTCTCTTTCATACTCTTTCAAATATTTCCTTTGGTACTTCACTGCAAGTTCCTTGCATTGCACTTTGTCATTGCATTAGTGCTATATCGAAAATGGTGTCTTTTGTTAAGGATAATCCTGATGCTTTTAGGACATTGTAAATTGGCCCATGGGTACCATGTAAGAAAAGATAAACTAACTGCAGTAAAATCTGCTGGTTTGGGCCAAACCCAAACATGCCTGAAATTAAGCCAAATCATATGCAATTAAGGTAGCATATGCACATTTGTAGTGCAAGCATGCTGCCATAATGTATTTTCAAAAGGTATTTACTTCACAATCTTGTTATTCTTTTTTAGAAATTATATTCAGTTAGAATAATTTTTGGTAGGCCGTGGATGGGGCCTGATCCAACAAAATATCTGCGAGCCAACTTAGTGAATGTCATTCTCTCAACTTACTTTCAAAAATGTGGTGCATCTAGAAAAGGATTTTGGGTGGATTGCAAACTCTCCCAAATTGGTTGATCTGATCCGTGAGTCATGCTTTTGTGCATGAACCTGACATAAAAAGGCATTGGTGGACATAAGGAATTTGTTGAGGGTTTAGGTCGAGAGTGGCTGCCTTGTCACAGAAAAAGGAAAAGTGTTCTTTTTTGGGGCATTTGTAAAATCCACGGAGTTAAAGATCTCTGTTTTAGGTCTGTAGATGAGGTGTAGATCTAAATAACATCTTTTTGAAGTAAAATTGTGAACTCATAATGGTTTGTAGTAATCCTATAACAGAAATTCAGATCATAGAGTTTATGCAAAAATCAATAGTAAAATGAGGTTTAGAAGATCAAAGACACAGATGAAAATGAAGGGCGAGGGGTTCGAGAGAGAGATAATAATGGCCAAACTTGGCTTGGAAATTTCTTTCTTTCAGAACAAAAAAAAAAAGAAAACATCGATGAGAGGGAATGCCACACTTATCTTACGTGGAGATATCGTAATTTAGGAATTGTGAGATTTTGAATAATTGAAGATTATTGAGAGATTTTATCTTGTTTCCATCTTATTTGAGAGATTTTTTCTTATTTTCCTATTGAGATATATGATTTTCACTTTTATTAGGATGTGATTTTATTTTATTTTATTTGAGAGATTTTATCTTATTTCCATATTGAGAGATATGATTTCTACTTTTATTAGGATGTGATTTCATTTTCATCATTTTTTTGTCTATTTAAAGACTCCTATCGTATGAAAGGGATAGTTTGGAATGACAATCGAAATCTTAAAGTGCTGTTTTTTCTCTCATGATTTTCTTATTTTCTTTCATTATATTTTCCTTTCCTGTTTGCTTTCTTGAGTTTTTTTTGGTGCCACATCAATTGATATCAGAGCATTATCAGATCACTTTCTGTGCATTGTGTAAATTGCTTTGAGGTAATTGATCTCATCTTGTATAAGGTAGGGTTCCTTCATTGAACCTTGTGACTTCTTCAAATTATTGGGTAGCTTCTACGATTGCTTAGGTCCTTCTTTATTTTCGTATTGTCCTAAATCACTTTATTTCATACGTCTCTAGACCACAAAGAAGAAGAATCCGAATCATTTTGTTGGCCTCATTTTGTTCACATTTATCTTTAGTAGCTCGATTATATCACATTATCTCTTTGATATTGCATGCACTAGAAATATACGCACTGCATTTGACCTTGCATTCTTCATTGTGAGCATTGTGGTTGAATTTCTCTATGATTACAATATTTTAGTCTAATATCACTTGTCTTTGTCCTTCCTTGCTACCATGACCATTGGCAATTTAAAGATTTTCATTCCACTGTGGAAAAAAAATTTGAATTAGTTAAAATATCCAAACCACATTCCAAAAGATTTTAAACCAAATATGCCAGTCAGTAGACCGACTTCGAAGTGAGCTTATTGAGCTTCATACTAATTTGGTTGATCACTGCATGGATATGACTAATCTCATCAGTCAGCAGGTTGAACGCCTACTGTCCCCAAGAGAGTCAAGATTGGATAAACAGTCTCTAGAGGATAACTATACTAGTAGTCAACCTAGTTATTAGCCTCCTCCCCATATTCTTAAGCCAATCGGCGGTCCAAGTCATGTCTTGTAGATGAGCTAGTCCTTTCAGGCACCTCTAATCTACATGTCAGTCCCTCTAATTATCCACCATTCAATAAACAATTTTCAGAGTCTTCGTAATCGTAGGATTCTTTTACATTACATAACAGAAGCTAGGGATGATGAGTACTGTGGATATAACGATGAGGGAGAAGTGGAACCGCCTATTTCTCCATCTATATGTCATGAGCAACCTATTAGGTATGATCGAGGCCCTAGGCACTTCAAACCCCGAGGTCAATAATTTAGGCCGAATCCACCTAGATGTGAGGAGTTTGAGGAATCGTTTTTAGTCCCACATTGGCTATGAGTTAGGAGGGACTCTGGCTTATATGGCCAAAAATTACTTTACTATCATTCCCTGCAAAATAAAATAATATGATTAAAAAAATAACATATTGATTTCTGCACAGAAATGAGAACAGTTTGTTTTAGATATACTCCTTTTTGCAGGATTGTTGATGCAGTTTTTATGAAGAAAGAAATTTGAATTTTTTAGAGGTTAATACTGGGATCAGAAAAAATAAGGGTGAAAATTTCTGTAATTTTAAGCATGTCAATTTATTTAGAAAATTTGTTCTTCGTGATGTACATCCGTAGGAGTGAGAAGACTGGTTCGTTAGGTATCTCGAATCTGACTTTGTAAGGAATGATGATTGTGATCTTATAATTGAACTAGAAACTGGAAGTCAATGCAGAATCTTGCTCATGATAAACAAATGTTTGGAAGGCAATGATATTTATATTTATTCATGATGTTGGACAAAACATTTGAGTGGTCTGGAAGTCTGAGATTATCACAAAAATGATCATGACTGGATAAATTGCCTTGACATGTGACTTGAAGTAAATAAGGACAGAGCTGCCTTGACCAGGAAATTTCAATTTCAATATTTGGTAATCGAGGATCGCAAATGTTATGATGTGGAATGAGTATGATGGTAGAACTTATTTAGAATTTGTTAGTGAATGCATAAGAAGATGTATGATAAATGACATGCAGGGTTCACTAGACATTTAGAGCAGTAGAGAATTTGTGATGGAATCTATGAATATGAGTGACAATTGTCATGATGTTCTGGGTGATATGATGGAAAGTATCTTTGAACCAGAGGTAGCAAAAACTTGTTGTTACTTTTACTAGGTTTTGTCCTCTAGCAGTTATAAGAAGCTTATATTTCAGGACACTGTTACTATAACTGGCTGGCTGAGGGAGTAAATGGTAAACTGTCAAATTTGTTGAAGGTTCGGTTACATTATTTGGTGTCTATCAGACAGCAGACACTTCCAAGGAAGCAAGGGGTCATGGTGATTTGTTATGTTGTGTGATGATGGCAGAGGATGCATGGGCAACTTACGTCCTAATAGTCCTTATTGCAAAAAGTGCCACTGTATTTTTTTTTTCCCCTTAATAAGGCTGCCTAGTGCATGAGGCTCCTGCCACTATGAGGTCTAGGGAAGGTCAAATATTCACAGCTTTACGCGAAGAAGCTGTTTCTATATTTTGAACCCATTATACCCAGATGATTCAATGGAGCAATCTTACTGTTGCATCAAGATTCATCCTCTATTTTTTCTATAACACCATAATATTTAAGCGATGTTGCATTGTTATTTAGTTTGCAATTATATGCCTTTGCTTCTACTTTGTACTTTGTATCTTCTATATGATGTTAATTTATTGCTATCTAAAAAGGCCCATTTTTCAGGTTAATTTAAGAAAGAGGCGCTGTTGCTGTGTTTCTCGGGGACTGAATGATAGCACATAATTCGTGAAAATTTAAAAATCACATGGTGGATCAGAGCTGACACTTGAATGGCTACAGCTTGGAATAGGATGATTTGTTTGCTTGAAGTTGTGGCGATGCACTGTTTGATAAGTCTTGTTAATACTACAGAATTTCTAAAATAATCTAACAAAATGTGGGGCTTAACTGAGCTCAATCATTATGTTCAGGATCTACCTTGAAGATGATCATGGGGGGTCATATAAACAGTCTGGTAGCCTTTTGGACAAACATATACTGCGGGACCTCACCTGTGAGCAAGACATGAATTATCCCTTGGAAGTATGTTCATGGCTTTAATTGAGGGATTTGGCATAGGCTTTCCAATGGTGGTGCTTGTCTTGGGATTTTCTGATTTTGTACAGCTTTGCATTGAGGTTTGATATGTACCATTTGTGTTTGTATAACTGAAAAAGCTAGGATTGATGTCAGCTGTATTGTTGTTGTTGCGTTTTTGTACCTCTGTGAACAGTATTGGCTATAATTTGATTAATTAAGTCTAATGAACAAATTTTCTATCAAGCAAAATTATTTTGAAATGTATATTTTGAAATGTGTTTTGTATGAAGTATGGTGCTGGGTCACTTATTTCAAAAATAGTAGCCTTTAACAGAATGGAATGTAAGAAAAGGGTTCACATAGCCAATACTAACTAATTTAAGATTAAAGCTGAGTTGAAGTGAGTACTTGGTCACTTTTAAGAGTATTATTATAGTTTTTAAATTCATGAAAATTTTGTAGGAGGATCGCATCTTTAGTTTCATATCAGCTATGAGTCAAAAGAATTTTGATTTATGTGGGATTGAGGCTTTCTTTTTTTCCCAGCAAAGAGCTTTTTAAAGAGCAAAATTGCAAGCCCCATACCATGGGCTAGTTGAAACGGATAATACTTCATGCGGGCAAGCATAAAGAATAGATCCATCTTATCTATCCAAGTCACAAGCTCTTAACCACAAAATTAGTACCCATTATGGGGCTTGCTTTCTGTCCATGCATAGTTTTTCTTGATTGGGGGTGGGGGGGTGCTACTGTTGTGGAAGGATGTTACCTTTAGCTTTACATCAGCTGTGAGTTAAGAGGAATTATGATTTATACGAGATTGAGGCTTTTTCTCTCTCCAACGAGGTGCCTTTTAAAAGACAAAATCATAAGGCCTCGTGCCATGGGCCAGTCGAAGCAGATAATATCATGTGTGGGCTACCGCAAAGAACAGATCCATCCCATCCATTCGAGCTATAAGCTCTTGATCGCAACATTATATGATATGGATAGGAAATCCTGCCTCTACCTAAGCCAAAGAGGTGAACAACCTTGGTCACTACTGACCCTGGCTCCAGTCAACCATGGCTTCTGCCGACCCAAGGTACTTCAATCAATCTTGATCGATATAATTGAAAGGGTTGATCTTAAGCTCTTGCACAAATTTCAAATCCCATGACTGCCAAGAATAGCTGGCGATAAAGCAGGTAAGGCAATAAACAAACCATCGGATCTCGAAAGATCAGATTGGAAATCTTAGGGACATCATGCTCAAAATGGTCGAGATGATCTCCTGCACTTTTGCCCTCTCATGGCTCTCACCTCTATTATAGATAGAGGCTAGTAGGGGATCGTCAAATATGCAATCTCTCTCTCGCTCACTCCTTCCCATCTATTCCGAGTTGTTGATTTGAGCATCAGAGAGTCTCTACCGGAGCCAACTCTGATCGAAACTTTTTTGCAAGTCTGGCTATCATCATCTTGTCATCATCGTCCATCCCAATTGTGCGGACCTCTGAGTTAAAAATTTGCAGTAATAGATTAACAATAGAGGAAGGGCTCTAGGCCTATTTTCGGGAAAGAGCATGAGACCAATAATAATGCCACCATGCAGAATCTCTTCATGGCGTTCCAATGCTATGACAACTTAGCCGATCGAAAATCCAATCGAAAACCACACCTTGACGCAACAACTGTCCTAATCGACTGTGGGAGTGAATCCAACCCAATTTAACCTACTGGTCGAGTAGGTATAGACGTTGACCATAGCGATCCATGCCATTCAACAATCAATCCTGCATCACAAGAGATGCCCCAGCCAAAACTACCTCAACCTCCTCTGTGCAATCCAGGGCGAGAAGGCAGACACGACTGAGTCAGCCCAGAAATCCCGAACAGAGGAGGTGATCTCCTACCCCCCATTCTGGAAAGGGCTCTACTCCGGAGTGATACCTATTGCACCACTCAAAGGCCTATATGGCTCGTGATGCCGACGTCGACTAAAAACTCTAGGACATGAACTAGCGAATCGAGGTAATTATTGTT